>OMNN01051522.1:0-25982 GCA_900302755.1 Chromis chromis | reverse complement strand
CTCTTCCCTGTTAGCCCCCTCTCTTCTTCTTCTTCTTCCTCTTCTTCTTTTTTTTTTACTCATGGAAGAGTTGAGAGAATGAGTGCATCTCTTTTGCCTGTGGCGCCTTAGTGATCCCACAGGATTAAAAGTGCCTTTTTCTGTCTCTCTGATAGAAGGAAGGACTTCAAACACTATTCCCTGCGCACCTCGAACCCAATCACCCTTTCATGGTCGTGCACACTGCCTTTGATGGGCCATGGGGGTTCACACAGTACATACTGAACTGGACCTGTGCCAGAGTTGCTTCTTAGTATTCACTCAAGGTACGTGGGTGCCGCAGTGGGGGTTGAGAGGGTCCATGCTTCCTGGTCTCTAATTACTATGAAATTTCATGGAAAAGTACATCTATTTATATCATAGTGCGGCACTTTATGTACTAAAACATCTCCCTCTATACAGCGTGTTGTGTAGGTAACCGCTGCGCTCGTTGCACATGCATTAAAAGTGACTCACTTGTGAGCAGTTCATCGGGGTCATTTTTCTAGCAAGTTTCTACTAACAAATACATTTGCATCAACACACCACAAGAAGCTGCAATGTGTTGATTTATGTGTGCAACTCTGCACATGTAAAGTGTGTATTTTGGAGCTAGGTTTGTTTTGCCTGAGGTGGGGTGAGGATTTGACCCCACTAGTCTCCCATTTGTCACCTGTCCACAACATTTAGAGCAGACCTTCCTCTGCCACCAGCGGCCTCCTCCTTCATTTTGTCCTCTGTATGTTTTGATGCTGATGAACACACACACTATGTGACTTCTAGAAAATACCCATAAAGAGGGATATAATAGATATAATCAGGATTAAGTAGGAGGAGAAGTGGCATCTCTGTCGACTGTAGTCACTGTTTTGTGGTTGGATCATCATTTGTTGCACTAACAAAAAGCTTATTCAATTACTCGTCTTTTATATCCTTTGAGTGAATATATTTTCAGTGCTGTGACTGTAATTTTGCACCCAGCAGAGAGCAACACTGTCTTACTCTCCCTTTCCTGCCTTTATTCTATGTTTATTCCAGCAAACAGAGACGTCAGTGAGTCCAAAATGTGGGAAATCAGTGGCTGCTTGCAGAAAATACCCCTTAATATTAAGTTTTAGACACAGGTTAAAGAAATCTAAATTGAAACATCTCTAAACAGCACTCTCACCTCTCAGATTTGTCACTTTTTGAACTATTTTCTCCCCTCATTTCGTTCTATGCATCATGATTATGTGTCGGCCAACATTGGGAAGCACTCTGCCGGCGTTATTATGTAATCCTGTTAAAGATGAGGCACATTCGGTATGAGCACAGGCTTACACAACTCTCCAGCACAGGGAAACATCTACACACATGTAAAGGTATGAGTGTGCAAATTTCCCCCGTGTGCACACTTGTGTGGACACATAGAGGATGCTCACACACACCTACTCACACAGTCACACACACACTCCAGAGAAAAGTTCTCCTATTGACAAAAAGGGTCACAGAGTTCACAGCTTTGTGATATATTGGAAGAGGAGACTATTAACCTCATCAGGTCTCTTTCTTTGGCAGCAATGACGAACCGGTAGTAACTTGAACACTTATCCCCCCACCACACGCACACACACACATACACACACACACACACACACACACTCATCCACTAACCACTCCCACAAAAAAACAAGTCTTTTATAGTGTTGACCCTATAAAAGGGTCATTTCCTGAAGGTGCAGGAACCATAAAAATTAAGAGGGAGAGCGCTAAAAGGACAGAGCAGCAGAAGTCAGACTGTCTTCAACTCACTGGTCAGTGTTTGCTGGAAGTTGATGACTATGTGAGGTTTTTATAGATTTATTTATTCCATGGAGGTCTCAGTTTGACGATGACACCTGTTCTCCTTGTGTAGTTGCTGGCATCAGCTCAGGGAAAGATAAACTTTGGTGTTGAATTGTTTGGACGCTGGGGCATGACCGGCTTGTTTAAAAAGAAGTAAAAACTTAAGAAAGGTCTGTCGGACTGTAGAAATTGCACAACATACTGTCAACTTTATGGCTAATAAAATTTCAAAGGGACCAAAGTCTATTAATACAGGGACAAAATTTCCCCAGGACCTCAGGAATCTCACTCCTTCCACCCTCCTTCCTCTATTCCCACGCTCCCATGTACCAGTCTCTGCAGCCGGTCTTCTCTCTTGGCATTTGGGAATATGTTGCTGTAGAATGTGATGCGTGCTTTATCAAAAACTCAACAAGACATTGTGGAGCATGGATCAAAGGACTGCATTAATCTACATTTGGCTGTGCAAGAATATTTTTTTGCCCCCCTGCTTTTTCTGCTGGTATCACTGCCGAGCTCCTCGTTGCTTCTTTAAAGGATTTCAGAGATCGAGTTAGGTGCACCGCGGCTCATGCAGCGGGTATGAAGGGGAGTGGAGGGAAGAAGGGTAGCGAGTCCACAGGGAGCAACAAGCAGCCCAGTTCTATCCTAAAGGGACAGAAATAATGGAAGGGTTTTATAGGTACAATTAAAAAGACCTGAAACAGATGTTAGGTTTCACTAATAAAGGAAATAATTACTTCACAACAGTAATTAAGCCCTATGTAGGGACATGAGTGAGGAGGAGGAGGAGAGGGAGGAGGAGGGGGGAGTGAAAAGATAAAATGGAGATCATTGAGGGGATTATTGTTGATGGATGCGTTCAGGCTCTGTGTGGTCGTGTGTGAGGAGGTGCTGAGGATCAGTTTATGGAAGAGTCCATTAAATCTAAGAGGCATTTAAGCAAACGAAATGCTGCATGGGCATAATGTTGGATCCCATGAGGGAGCCACTGTGTCGGAGAGAAGCACAATTAACAGTGGATTACCTCGTGATTATCTACATGAAAATTTAATTAGCCTCTTTTCTGCGGCAAAGGAGAGCAGCTTCTCGCTGTATTTATCACCTGTGGTTGTGTTCCTCCTCATGGTGCCAACAGCACCCCAGGACATTCATTATGGAAGTTGTGAAATTGCACGGTTCAAGTGATTTCTTTAGGGACAAGAGCCAAGTTTGATTTATATAATGTACAGCACAGATGGATAAAGAGGAGCTCATAAGGGGGACTATAGATATTTTATGTTGCTCGGAAATTCTCGAGGAAACAGTATAGAGGAAAACGCTTCCTAGAGGGAGGTTTGGCACAATCTGGTCACACTGACTTTGTGTTTAATGAAAACTCTTGGCTCAGGCTCTGACAGATTTGGGTGGCTTCGGGGATTTTTTTCAGTAGCTGAGTGAAGAGAAACACTTCCAAGGAAAAGTGTTGCACCTTTTTTCAGATGTTAAAGGGGAAGGCGTGAATGCTTGAGGGGATGACTGAGAAGAAGAGAGTTTTGTGATCATAATCAAAAAGCAGTTTCAACCTATGAGATTAGGTTAAGATTCTTCTTCAGTCAGTGTATCAGTATAAGTGATCTCTGCTTCACTGACATGGGTGTTTACATGTATTGTTCTGGTTCGTTTTCCCAATAAGCTTTGCCACATAGTTATATAAAACATTTTATTTACATTCCAAATGACTTTACACAAGACATTTAGTGTGCAAGTTTAAGAGACATTAGCAAGAGTCGCGACAAGTATTTAATCCTCTGGAAATTTATAGGAGGATTATCTAAATACTGCTTGTCTGTGTTTAGTTTAAAAGTTTGACTGGCCTCCTCACCACTACCAGATGAAAACACTATTATAGTTTGTATGCCTCCAGAGAAGGTTGAGGCGCCTCTAGTGTCTCAGAGTGTTATGAATTGCTGACAGAAGTAAATTGAGGCGTCATCTGCATAATGACGAAATGTGGTTTTATTGTTTTGAGGGTAACGCATCAAAATCCTCAACTTGATTATACTTTATAGCAACTGTATGTGTGTTTGTAGGTAGGAATCCAGTGAGGGATCACAGCCTTGTATTATCAAAGTAACAATTAAAATTTAGTCACTGAAAACACATGAAATCCTCTTAGACATGAAGTATAATGTTTTTAGATTTTTTTTTAAGGAGTAATCGGTTTTAGGGCTCAATAACAAATTAAATGCAAAATTAAGATTATTTTGTTTGCAGTATGGAAAACTGTTGGTACTGAAAATGGCAAAAAAGTGACATTTCATTCTGGACATGGATTGGTGAATATAGATGATGGCAGATCTTATGCGATGCTTGGTAAGACAGTGCAAGTGTGATTGTTAGATAGTATGCAGGGAGTTGGACCTGATTCCTGTTCTGGTGTCGTGGATCTACAATAGTGTCATGTTTTTCTTTTTCTCTTGATTTATTTTCAAGCAGTTGCTCCAGACATCCAGATATGTGGAACATAGCTTCATAAAATATTACATAAACATACAACTGCTGTATTGTTTTGCTGTAAATTACTTAGACAAGCAACTGATGACAATGATAAGTGTTTCTACACACTCTTAATCTTGTGAAAATATATAAATAACTTGCTCTCACTGCATGAGTGTCAAACTTGAGTGAGCGTACCGACCGAAATGTGTTGATCTGTGGCTGTGCAGCGTGTGTTGTTGTAAATCACTTGTAGCATGTGATAATGTGGAACCAGCTTGTACGCAGGCAGGTGGTGAGAATCTGTGGAAATCTGTTGCATAAAATCGCACTGACTGAAGAAATATATATCACATTATCACCATACGGACTGACATATGGCTCGCCTGCAAACCAGCAGATGATCTTTACATCTGTATGAGTTTCTATTATCTAAATGATAATGGACGGGGGGGGAATAGAAGCGCTCAATCGCCTCTCGAGTGATTACTGCCTTCCTTCCGTTTTCCACCAGTCACCGCTGTGTTACGTCCCTTTGCCTCGGGCTTTAGCCATTTCTGAAACAATAATCTCGCAGGAGGGTCACTGCCAAACTGAATGCAACACAACCTTGGGTGAACTAGCATACTGATAAGTTGCTGCACATTTCAGAACAAGTCCAAGACTAATACATTTCCAGTAGGTTTAGTCTGTAAAGTTGACAAAGATTTAGCTGATTGGCATAATTTGAGGACAGTTATAATGAAACTGGAAACTTGGCCAAAACTTTCAGTAGGTGCTAAAAATATAAATGTGAGTAATATTAGCAAGCAAGAAATGAGAAATCTATATTCACATGTAGCTAAACAACATTAGCACTTAATAATGTCCAAATCTGTGTTGCTACTTCTGATTGGCGTGAATCAACAAAAGTCTGCTCAGCTTCCAAGGAGCAAAAAATAAATGTTAATTATATTACTTTAAAAACGGACATTTCGCACTGACTTTCTCTCTGGGCTTGCTGTTTGATGTTTCCTTTCAAATACAATAAAAGAAAAACCTGATGGCGACACTGAATTCACATGTCTTCATTCACACTCTGACTGAAGCCTGTCATCAGTACAAAACAGCAGCACTAAAAACAAAGCCTCTAAGTCAATCCAAACCATCTGTCTGCCGTGTCCTGTTTAGGTGTTTGCCTATGTAAAGTGTGTAAAAAGTTTAGCATTTGACAGAGCAGAGCGTTGTGCTGTGACATTAATGTCTTGCATGTATGTGTGGATGCACACAAACACAAGTGGTGAGACCCCGGCGTGCTTCATGCTGTCCAGCTGTCCACCTTATTGCAGTTCACTGCACGCTCGCTCTTCCCGTCCTGCTGTCCAGCAGACGTTCCCCCTATAATACAAACATACATAACACTAAAACCAATGAGTTTCAAGTGTGTTCACTGCACACGGCCAGTTTGGAGCTTGTGCATGTTGTGTGTTTATGTGCGGCTACATGTTTCCATGTGTGTGTGTTCACTGAGCTAGAACAGGGAGCATTAGGAGGTGTCTTTTGTTGCTCCTGGGGGGCTACTGTGCTCAGTCCTAATAGGAGTCTTGTGCCTGCCGTTGTCCCAGGGGAGGGCTTCTGAATGAGGGGGTCTAACTTCACACACACACACACACCCCCCCTCTATCCTCAGCTCGAGCTCGGCCTCCCCCACCACCCTCTCCACTCCCCTGGGACTGGCCGAGAGACAAAGAGGGAGTGGGGCTGGGTTGGGATGGGATGTTTGAGGGGGTGCACTGTGGCCCCTGTCTTATTAGAAGGGTCGTGAACGTGTCACGATGATTAATATGCCGAGGTGCGTGGGGATACCCTAGAGTCACATTTATTCAACGCGAAGGCTCCCAAACACACACTCACCACAAAATGGCACATTTGCATTTCCCATTAAGAAAAGAAAATATAGATATATATGCAAATGAAAGTCCTATCTAGGTTTATACCATTATGCATTATCCATTTGGACATTAACAATAGATGACCATTTCTCTCCCCACCCCATCTGAGCTGCGTATTTTCACCTGATTGGCATATGTTGCCACACATCTACACAACATGCGAAGAGTATGGATCATTTTTTTTCTCAGATGTGAGTGTCAAGGTAATTTTTAAAGCTTAGAAACATCTGTGATGAATCCTGTCAAACTATCTGACTCTTCACTGTGAAGCAAATTTATCATCCAGGTTCATTTTTGTACTTTGCTGCATATTTGGCAAAAAATAACATAAGAAACAGAAAATCCCATGTTATCGTGTTGTGATGCTTGAGTAGAGAGTTTTTTGTTGCTGTTAATATAATAACGTTGCCATTTATTGCAAAAGTTGGCAGCATGAAGAAGTTTGGTCGCCAGCATCATCAAAACTGTTGAAACCTCTGTGAAATTGATAATCAAAGAATAATTTATATCCATTTTTAGCCCTGGTAACATGTAAGCTTTTCATTGCATATGTACACCTTAAAGTCCCCGTCCATCTGTTTTCAACAGTTTAACTGCCTCCGTTCTCGTCTACCCCTCAGCAACATGACTGTGTTTGGTTATTTTAAAGCATTTAAATGGGCTCCGATCATATTAAAGCGGACAGATGGCATGGGGAATAAACCCTTATATTCTATATGCCTCCCCTTACATGCACGTATAGGAGGCTAACTATGGAACACAGGTACCCAGGGACTCCACCAGATGTTTGATAGGCTCACCTGCAGGCCTGCTGTGTGTTGGCAGTAAAATTCATGCGCTGCATATGCTGCAATTATACCACAGGGAAATAAGCTGCTGTAATAATGAAGCAGGCTGGAAACATGAGGAGGAAAAGCAAACAAACCTGTTTCCTTTGGAAAAACACAGCCTCTGTCCATACTTCACGTGGATTTTAGCAGAAGTAAAATGAGAGGAGCGTTCTCACTGTAAGTTCATCTTCAGTTACGCTGAGCAGAGAGCTGTTATCGCTCCAGTAGGTGGTGCTGGACACAAAATCTGAAATGATATCTTTACTGCAAGATTGAAATCAGACTGTTAAAGCACTGAGCTGTAACTAAGTAAATTGTCCAGGAAATTAAGCCATAAAAAAAGCAGTCTTGCTGTTGCAGTAAAATTATAAGCTTTCCGACAGTAATGTGTTCTGGTGGCAGGAGAAAAGTTAGTTCAGGTAGAAGGATTAAATGTCCCATTGGTTTTCTGATCTTTACAAGCTAGCCATGCTCGTTTTGCACTGGTGCAGCGCTCTGCCAAGACGTGGGGTGTAATTAAGCTGCAGGCATTTATCCTCCGTGGCTCGCCTCTAACTTGTGCACTTACAGGATCTATAAAGGCACAAATTGATTTCACCTATCAATGCAGGCATTGTTTAACATGACGCAGCTCATATGTTGTGCATGTGTGTTTAATAACTGGGGTCCTAAATGGATCACGGTGTACAGGTCCCGCTTCTCAGATTACTCCTTCTCGAGAAAGGCCTCTGCTTGAGAACCTGAACCGTTTCAGCTCCGCTGTGTTTGCTGGATTGTTTTTTTCTTTCTCTCTTTTTTTCAGCAGCGTAACAATAGCGATGAAAACAGTTTGCAAAGGACGAGCTGGTGTGTGTCCGTCCCCATCTGCAGCGATTAAAAACAACAAAAAGTAGTAATCGCAAGTAAACCCCAAGCAAACTGCAGAATCATTCATTGCCAGTTTTGTGCTGATGAGCAAACACAACACCACCCACGTTAATTGCTGTGACCCCAGCAACCCACCAAAAGGAACATTGACATATTGTTTGTCCAGCGTGAGACACTGTATAATTTACACTCACTAATGACTGTCCTTGGAAATACAGGCTGAAGGACCACGTCTGTCCCTGGCTTGGCCCTTATTCAATGTTCGCCCTGGACTCTTCTAATGGATAGTCCATCTGTACCTCAGTGAATTCATATCCCTCAATGCATGCCCATAATTCAATTACAACACTTGTTTAGTGTAAAAAAAAACAACAGCCGGTTGCAGTGTTCTCTCCTGGTCAATTGAGGTTTGATAAACAATTCACTATTGGCTGGAGAATCTCCACCCTAATCAAAACAAAAACAAACTGTGGCTGATTCAGCGCTGTTGTGTTGCTGAGATTTCAAATGATTCTCTGGTGAAAAGGCGTGATGTGAAGAAAGACATATTACCATTGCCATAGGGTCGACCTTGACCTTCAAACTCAATCTGGCTGTTAGGGCTGCCCCTCCCCAGCACCCCTGAGATGTAAAGAGGCTGACGGTTTTGACCCCTGATCCCATTTCTTAACTAGGCTGAGGTGCCAAATAACCTTTTGACCCAGGAAGCATTTGCAGGTTGCCTGAGCAACCTCAGATTTAGCAATGATTGACAGGTCCATACTGTTTTTCTTTATCTTATTTTTCTTTAAAAGTCAAAAACAACCCTCCTCTGCAAGATAAATGACAAAAAACGACTTTTTTTTTTGCCAAAATCTGCGCTTGTAATATGTCAAATTTGCTTAGAGATAATGGGCAGATTAAATATTCTATTGTACTCTGTTGGCACATTATTATGCCAGATAGATACAGAATAAATTTCCCTTAATAAATGAACGCTTTACATGGAAATGAATGTATGAATTCAATGGATGGATGTCATTATATCAGATGGAGGTCTATGTAAATGAACCATGTGCAGATTTGACATGTGGTGCAAATCACAGAAACACCAGAGCCCAAGATCATGACAGGAATAAATCTGCCTATTTTAGGAGACGCCTTGTGCTCTCTGACGTAACCCTTAATCCACACCCCAAATATATTTTCAGCAAAGGGGGAGCCACTAAAAAAATTTGGGATGTTTTAATTTTGCTAGTTTTAATGTAGGGGTAGACCATTTCATTATAACTGACCCAGGGGAATCTAAGGTTACCATCTGGCCACTGGCCACCATTACTGATTCTTGTTTTAATATGCAAATGTATCTGTTTTCCAACCTTAATGTAATCACAAATGTAACCCAACTGAATAGACCAACAGGACCAAGTGCACATATGATGACCGGCAGCCTTCTTGCAGATAGACGGAAGACGGCTGTCAGTTTACCAAAAAACTTAGCTCTCAAATTTAGTGTAGGTGTTGCTGTTTCACAGTTTGATGCTGCAGAAAAAACACTGATGGTTATGTCTTAGTTTGAGCTACACTTTAAATTACAGATACTCAAAGTGTCTATTAAGTTTTGGAAATAGAGTTAATATTCATCACAACAACTTTATTGCATTCCATGTAAAGCAACAAATGTATTGGCAAAAGCAGTGTGTTACTGACGTACAAACTGTACACAACTGTTTATTCATTCGCTAGAGCTACACAAACATGTTGTCACTTCTCTGTGTTATGCAGAACTGTGATAGTCTTTATTATCAATGTGCAGAACACACACACACACACACACACGCACTTTTTTCTTTCTTGTTGAGTTCAAAGACAAAAACTGCTGCTGTGATTTGTGGCTCCAAAGAATTCACAATAATGTTAACGCCTCCAAATATGTCATGTTTTTCAGGATTACAGATGGGGAAAAGTCCCATTTTCTCTTCAGTAATAAAACCTCCCTGTTTGCTCTGTTAATTTATGAAAGCTGCACTGCTTTGAGGTGAAACTTGAAAAGTGCTGGGAGATGTTTCTGTGCCCCCCTTTTCTGAGCAAATTCTCTTTTATCTTCAGAAGTTCTCACTTGGCTCCAGTGGAAGGATCCTTTTCAGTTATTGATAATATATGCAATGGAGTGCAGTGGTTTGCTAGGGTCGTTGAATTAACTTAGATCCAGCTGCTGCTGCTGCTGCTGATGATGATGATGATGAAGATGATGATTTTGCATTTACTTTTCCCAAATATACAATGTTGAATTTCTGTTCAAAACAAACAAACAAACAAACATGGTTTGCACGACGTGTTGTATTCATTGTTCCTAAAAGTAGCAGCAATCTTTGTTATTTGTGATATCAAAAAAATCTCGCGTTCAGTGGAACAAATGTAAACTAAGAAGGATAATTCTGTGGTTTACCAGATGAAGTTCATTTTTACACACACATGAAACATAATGAATGTTGTGTTGATGATTTGAAGTGACTTTTTAATGGCTTCGAAGTGTGTAAATGAAATGAAAGTCATTTGTCTGACAGTGATCTTGGTCTCACAGAGCATATGATATGTCCACATGTAAATGTGACTATGCTCTATTCCACAGCGGAGCCCCTGGTGCAGGTGAACGGAAAGCCCAGCTGCTGCTTCTTCAAGTTCAGCCCCAAACTGATGTTCACCAAGGTGCTGAAGGCCCAGCTGTGGGTGTACCTGCGGCCGCTGCAGCAGACCTCCACCGTCTACCTGCAGATCCTGCGGCTGAAGCCCGTCACAGAGCAGGGCAGCCGCCACATCCGCATCCGCTCCCTGAAGATAGAGCTCAACTCCAGGGTCGGCCACTGGCAAAGCATTGACTTTAAGCACGTGTTGCAGAACTGGTTCAAACAGCCCCACACCAACTGGGGAATCGACATCAACGCCTTTGATGAGAGCGGCAATGACCTGGCAGTTACCTCGCTGCGACCCGGAGAGGAGGGGCTGGTAAGGACCCTCAGACCTGTCCCTGGGGCAAGAGGCGGGGTGGGGGGTCATCACATCATCAACGCTCATATTTATGCAGGTGTCAATTCATATTTTAATCAAACGAGGACAGCCAAAATCAGGTTTGGAACAAAATGTGAGATCTATAATCGTAACTGGACTGAACTAAAACTTACTTAAACAAATAGTCGTGAGGAAATCATCCTTCACCTCATCTCCCTTTCTTTGTCTTCACATATTTCTGTTATAACTTCTTAAAAACTTAAGATAGAAAAGTCAGAGTCACTAGTGAGGCTACTATTACTGATGTATAAAACGGAACAACTTATTAGATTTATCTTGCGCTTCACTTCTTGTCTTATATCCCCTATGACTTATATTTGTTTCAGAGTAGATTTTAAAAAGTTCCCAAACATCTCTAAAGCATGCTGGGATACTTTTTAGCTTCTGAATATTGTTTCCTACTTCTTGCTATGGACACTATTAATTTCACCAAATTATCAAAATCAACTTGCAGAGACTTTAAACTTGCTCAACTCAAGTAAAACATGTCAGTGAACATGTGAAGCAGACTGTACATTTATCTTAATCAAGTTTTAAAGGTAGAGTCTAATTCTAATTTAATACACTTATTGTCAAATTCAGCAAACATCTCATCACAGCTATCTGTCCGTTCTGTGTCTGACGTTCATACAGGAAGCCCAGCGGCTGCTTCTGTCCGAGAAGGATGTTAAATCTGACGAATGCTAACTATTAAAATACGCTGACTCACAAAATATCAACAGTGTTTCTCCAGAATCACAGACTCCCCCTTTAAGGATTTGCAAGTTGTTTCTCCTACTCGAATTAAATTAATGAAATCCAGTAACCACACAGAACACAATCTAAAATGCACCATGAATGAAATATGAAAGAAAAGTGTAAAACAAACTCTCTCTTTACATCATGTAGCATCAACCTGCATTATGAATACTAAAAACTAGAAAACATTGCAATGCAGTCATTTAATGTGCACCATACTGATATCAAAAGCCATTTTCTGAACCGTGACTGAAGCAGCTAACAGCCAGGCTTCTTTAAAGGAACATATGGTTGCAGTTGGCACAGTGTTTCTGTGAAAGTTTCATTTTAATCACCTAAATTAAGAAGTCAGACTGGAAACAGAACAGCTTCCCCCTAAAGTAAATCCACTGATCCCAAGGATTTAAAAGCCTGCAGTTATAATACAGCAAGTGATCTGTTGACCCTCTGCCTCTTCCATTACTTCTGCCTTCAAAAGTTTAGTTTGTTAGAACTATCGCAAGAGATTTTTGGAGTTTGTATGTAAGAACGCTGGAGGAGATTCATGTTATGTCATTAAAACAGTAAAGAATTTTGTATTTTTGTCATATTCACTAATATCAAATAGTAGATTTAAAAAAAAAAAGAAGCACAATTAAAGATGGGAAGTCTGTGAAGCAGGGATTTATTAAGACACAGTTTGTAGTTTTATCCTTAGTACAACACTTCATTTAGATATGTAAGTCATTACCGCTCTATTTAGTTCCATCCAGAGAAAACACAGCTACTTAGTTTGGATCATTTAGTCGTCTCTACATCCCGTCTTTAAATCCATCGCATCTACATGCACTCTTTAAAAATCTCTGTGTTTGTGTGCTTTTTTTGTGGCAGGTTGAGCATTTTCCTATTTTCTGGTATGCATGTAGATGAAAAGAGGAACTAAATCTCTATTTCATTATGGCTTCTCTTGTAAAGAAAAATGTAAATATCTTGAAGCATATAAGTGAGACGGATCGTAACCCTCTGAATAGTTTGAGTTTCTTTAAACATCCTCGGTTGAAAGGATGCTTCTGGGCCTCAAGCAGGATTTTTTAATGTACACAACATTTATCATTGCACTTGTCTTGGCCTACATATTTGCTTAGATTCTTTTTTAATGGTGAACCTCTGGGTCTCGCGTAATGGATGAGGCTGCATGGATGAGTTCAAACTTCAGTCTCAAAGCAAAACCATCCGTGAACCATTAATCCTGTTAGAAATCCCAGAGTTACTCCGAGTGACAGTTACATACAACATCTATGTTGAATTATGTAGGCCACTTATCCCAGTTAAGCAACACCAAATATTTACCAAGTGGTTATTTGGGTCAGATCTTCCCAACACATATCAGAGGTCAGCTCTGGTGTCTTGGCCAATAAATCGCTGCCCTCTGAGCACACAGCAGTGTGCAATATTATTCTTCCACAAAAAAAGGAAAAGATCAAAAACACAGGCAAGTGTATAAAAATAAAACAAAACACAACAAGCAAGAAAGAGTCAAACTCTGCTTCTCCCTGATCCTCTGGGTCTTTTTTTCTACAACAAAAGCCTTAAAGGCCAAGCTGACATGGTCTCACCACAACAGCCTTTCAGCTTATTTCCTCCTTTGAATGCGTCACAAAACACTGTGCTCGAGCCCAGCTGGAATCACTGTGGGGAGAAGAAGGCTTTGTAAAACAAACATGATGGAGTAAAATATTTGATCCGCTCGCTTTGCCCAAAGGTCAAGGTTATGGCAGCCTGCAGATGACCTCCTGGGTCATGGATCAAACCAAGCGTACAGAGTCGGCCATCGGTTTTAGAAAAGACATGTTTCTGTCAGTGAGCGTTGAAAAAGTGCTCTAATGTTGTGTTACTTCTTTAAAACGTGACCAATAATCATAAAATTAGGTTAATTATGAAATGAGTAGATGTAGAATTAGAAACAGGTTAAAGCTTTTGTGAGAGGTAAATACCCAGCAAGATAGAAAGCCAACAAGGTGTGGTAACTAAAGCCATCTTAAATAGGCCTTTTATACATCAGATATTTATGACTTATTATTTAAGCACAGCTGTTGATCACATTAAAGGTAGTTCTGTTCAATTCCTGTGTCCCGGTGAGCTGTGGCAGTGTGACCGTCACTATCAGACATGTTCTTTACACTTTGTGACACGTCTGTTGTAACTGTTTGCATTAATTATCAGTTTGTGTTTTTAGCAGAAATCATTCACTTTGTAACTCGACTACATTTAAACCAGTGGATTCAATGCATGAGAGGAAGGTCAAAGGTCGTCCTCACTTGCATAAGTAAGATGTTTGTGAAGCTCTTTGTCTCCACCAGCGTGACAAAGATATGCATGGAAAGACATTTGTGGAACTAATAACAAAATGTCACTTTCGTTTGAGAGGAACACTTTAAACAAACGCATTTTGTTTACTTAAAATGGTGACATGTGCTTAATCTTTTTTATTACGATAGATAGATGGGAAGACTGATGCTACTTTTATACCCATCTACTGAATATGAACCTGGAGCTGAGTAACTGTTAGCGTAACTTAGCACAAAGATTGGAAGGAAGGACAAGCTGCTCGCCTGGCCTTCTCCAAAGTACAGAAATGTTCTTTTCAAAATCAAAAAGAAGAAATAGAGTAGAAGTGCATGTTGTAACTATTTCTTAACAGCCAGGCACAGCGATTTCCCAGAGTCTTTATTTTGTTGTTGTGAGTTTTCCAGGCAGCCAGCAGAGACACTGCACAGAAGAGCTGTGTAGACATGAAAGTGTTCATCAAAAAATAGTAAAAAAAAAAAAGCCTCTGTAAACCTCAAACTAGCTGTCATTTTTACATTCCTGTTTCACTATCGTCTTAGGCGGAGCTAAACGAAGGATGCCGCAACAGTGTCCCCTCAAAATAGTGACAAGTAGGATTGTTTTGGTGGCACATGTGCACGCGGAATGGGTAATTTGCAGGGGGAAAAAACCTAGCAGGACCTTACTGCACGATCCAAATCCTCTGCACAACTTGACATTTTCCATGTGGCAGGTTGCTGCTCAGAGGTTGTGGTTGTTGTTTCCTGAACTAAACACATAGACTGCTTGGCCAGTGGCAGTCTTATACCCATAGTCTACATCCAGTGAGTCAGACTAGCACATTAAACAAGCACTACACTGTCTGTTAATCAATGAGCCTCAGAATTGTATTCTTGAAACCTCTCTTGCCTCTAGCCTTGAATGTTAAGCTAAGATCATTGCTTCCTGATATGTAAGAGTGGGAATAATCTTCTCAATACATGCCTAAAGCCCTTTTCAGACATGTGCTCCTTTCCATTAATCTGACGGCACTTAAATGTGTCGTCCTAATGCCTGAATTAGCACCCAGGTTACTTTACTGTAAAAACTGTGATGACAATCTTACTAGAATGGATCTAATAATAGTTTATGTATCACTTTCAACACGGCACAAGTCTGAAATGCATGAAATGGATATGCACACACAAGGTTACTGACGTAGGACGTTGTTATGTATAGTGGGCGGCACAACACATATCACAACACTTACTGTGGCGCTCTTCATCACCGTCGTGGGCATGTGTGAACCACAGAATGCTTTAAACTTCAAATAAACCTCAACAGACCGATGAAGCCAGCAATGCTATATATTGCAAAAGGCTTATGCATAATCGTCTTTGTATTATGAGTAACTGCAGGTTGCAGTGGTTTGAAGAGGAGCCAATGTGCCCAAATCTCAACAATGCGTGTCGTTTCAGGAAGTTTTCTCTATTTTATTTTATTTTATTAGAGTTTTGCCATACATTTCAGTATAATACTGTCACAAGAGACAAAAAAACGCCTCTTCAGCTTCCTTCTCATAGTCTATCATTTTCTTATCCAAGAAATAAGCTCAACTCTCTGACAAGAAATCAGCATATTTACCAAAATGTAACACTTATAACATTAAGTTGCATTAAAGGATGTTTTCATGTATGTTTTTTTATATTGATGGACAGAATTGAAAGCTAGTAGGCCAATATTTGTATCTCTGCTGTTGTTCTCTTATAACCACCTCTTTCTGTCCGTCCTGCCCCTCCTCCCCCTGATTCCAGCAGCCGTTCCTGGAAGTGAAGGTTCTCGAGACGACCAAACGTTCTCGGAGAAACCTCGGCCTGGACTGCGACGAGCACTCCACCGAGTCCCGCTGCTGCCGCTACCCTCTGACTGTGGACTTCGAGGCGTTCGGCTGGGACTGGATCATTGCCCCCAAACGCTACAAAGCCAACTACTGCTCCGGCCAATGCGAGTACATGTTCATGCAGAAATACCCGCACACCCACCTGGTGCAGCACGCCAACCCCCGAGGCTCCGCCGGGCCCTGCTGTACCCCGACCAAGATGTCCCCCATTAACATGCTCTACTTCAATGACAAGCAGCAGATCATTCACGGCAAGATCCCGGGGATGGTGGTGGATCGATGTGGCTGCTCTTAGGCTGCAGGAGGAGACACACACTCGTGTACAGCCCACATCAAACCACCCAAAACCCTTACGGAGCTCCCCCCACCCCTGGCACCAGAACCCACTCCTCGGCACCAGATTTCACTTTTGCTCGGCCACAAAAGCATCCCACTGGGTTTCCATTTTTCCAGTAATTAAATTGATTCTAACTGTACAAAAAGCTATGAATGAAATATGAATCAAAAAAAGAACTGAGTGATGGAAATACAGTACATTCTGAATGATTTGAAGAGGTTGTGCTTGTGGAGCAGCTTCAGAAAACGGTAAATGAGACACAACTATGTTATAGAGTACGTGTTAGTTTTGTGGGTTTTTTAATATTTTTTAATGGAATCTTTGTGAAATATCCAGGTTAGTGGATTGAGATGACAGGAGACATAAGCATTTACAATATTTTAAAAGCAATTTTCAGTTCGGAAATACCTAATTTCGCAGATACACTTACTTACGGGTGAGATTTGATCCACGAAAATGTTTTGCAAGGGGGATGATCAGAATTATTTTGCAATCCATCACTTTAACAAAAGAAGAAAACACAAAATACACACTAATGTGAGGAGGATTCATGTCTGGAGATACTGTTAGGATAAATCCAAAATCTTGTTTACAGATGTTTAGAGATGTAAAGTGTTAAGGAGATCCAAAACCAAACCTATACCCACTATTAATGTATAACACCCCAGTGTGACATTCTCGAGTATCTACGAAACCTCTTCACAGTTACTTTGATCTTTTATTTGTAGTCTTGTAAAACCTAAAAAAGGAAAGAGAAGGGGTTATACTAGCTTAACTGTATCTTTCAAAGCGGATGATTAAAGTTGGTATAGCTGTTTCTGCCGTTCTGCAAAGGTGCGTAATGCAGTTTTAGTTCGTCTTGAACACTAAAGTCTAAAACAAAACAGAATTGTAGATGCACTCTCACATCTGGAAGAGGAGGAGGAGGAGAGCAAGTCCTGCAGGATGACAAGAACCTTTTATCCAACAAGGGAAAATACACTTTAACACATTCAAATGTTTAAAACAGAGAAGTAAATGCACTGTTTCATAACTTGAAGAGGCTTGGGACTAAATATGTAATAGCAAAACAAAAAATCCACACTCTGAAATAAACCACGAAAGTTTGTCGTCGTGCTCAAATGTTCACTCTGTTCTAATCGAAGTGAACTACTGAGCTGAAAATAGCACAAAACATGATTCCAGTTGTATCGCTAGAAGTTTACATATTTCTACTTAGTTCAGTGTTCGCATCTGTGTAAAAAAAAAAAAAAGAAAAAAAAGAAGAAAAAATACTTAAATTAAGAAAGAGCAGTAATTACATTACTCCTGTCAAGCCACTTCATTCACTTTTTCTCGATGGTAGTTTCAGAAAATGCAAAATCCTTTAACTGCAGTACTGTACTAAGAAAATACAGCTTTTATAATTCAAAACAAACCACATAGCGCTCGAAAAAATAAAAAAACAAAAAATCAAGAGAATGTAACTCAGCCACTGACTTTAGCTTAGAACATGTTTGATTGCATTTTGAAATGCCCCCATCCACTTCAACCTCAACCGTATCATCATTGTCCTAAAGGAGAAAATATTGTTAGTGCTTGAACACAGAGTAGATTAGTATGCTTGAAGCTTGTCTTTGTCTCCTGGATGTCAAAGCAAAGATATCCTTTTGTTATAAACGAAAGCACTATGCTGTTGGATAAAGGAAGAGCCTTCTGACATTATATATAAATGATATATGTATATATTAAAAAGGGGTACAAAAACCTTTTTTGGGGCACTCTACCTTACCAACAATAAATTTTGCACTATGGGACGTTCATGGCGTGAGGAGGTAAAGTGTTGTTTGTGTTTTACCAAGCACAAGAGAGCTTGTACAGTATAGGATTAAAAAAAAAACTATTCAAGCTTCTGGTGATGAACCGTAAACTAGAGAGGTTATCACTTCTTTTTGATACCATCACACTTTCCTGACTTTGTCTGAAGCGGGGGCCTGTCCATACACTCACACACTTCGATCCAATCTGGAACCTGGACGTACTGTACCAGCGGCCTGAAAGGCCTCCAAGCCCACTTTGGGTGATAAGTCATGTGTGTAATAAGTGTCTGGATCAATGAACATAGAATGCTTTAACTGGAAGTGGCCCGCCCATCAACTTTAATCTGTTACCACGTTAGAGAGAGACTACATCCTTTCGACTTCAACAATGTGTCGACTGTCTTGCATAGACGTGTTTTTGCCTTTGTGTGTGTTTTAAGTGAAAGCACCCATGTAAGAATGGGAGGAGTATCCAGGGATTGTTAGCCAAAGTAGAGGATGACATGTTGTGTGCTGTAACTTTTGTGATCGCAGGAATATGCTAGAACATTTCAAAGGGAGGAAAAAGCTGGTTTAGGGGCAGTGGTTGGAAAAAAAAATTCAACTGGTCAATTGTCTATTTATTAATATTAATTACAATGCATTTCAAAGTCTGTCTACCTCACTTTAGCCTTCTAAACACCTTGCTTTTTTTAAATAAATAAAAAAAATGTCATTAATTAATCTGTGCAAACATTTAACTCATAAGAACCTCCCCTCATCCCCTCCAAAAATAATGTAGATGAAACCACAGGGTCCCCTTGCTCTCAGGTTCAGATTGAGTTATTGACAGAGTGACTGATGGTAGCGGCTCTGGTAATGTGTGGTCAAAAGAAATAATTAGCTGTGCCCACATCTGTGGCTTAACTATGGTTAAAGCTGTTGAGAAGTTGCATTTTGAATTTTAGTGTTTGTATACTGGTATGTGTGAGAGTTTTTTTCATATAATTATATGAGAGTACGAAATCTCTATGTAAATATACCCAAATGTTGACATTTATGATGTTTTGGACAGGTTCACCGCTTCTAACGTTTTTCTCACTTTCCCCCTTCATTCCTCCGTTCTTTGTGTAGTTAAGAAAAAAATCACCCCAACTTTGTAGTTTAATGGTTGTGCATATGAATAACTGTTCAATTATTTTTGCCTTTTGTTGTTTATTTACTGTCATTTTTCTTTTGTACAATAAATCATTTATTTAGCTTATGGGATTTGCTGTTTTTGTCTTACTGGTTCTGGTGCGCAAATATGGAACTTTGCTACAAGTGAGAATTGCATCATAGCAAAAAAAAAACAAAAAAAAGCTAAAATGTAGAGTAACAAGATTCAAGAGGTTTATTGTCATGTGCACAGAAACTAGGCAGTTACACTGTACAATGAACTTCTTATTTTGCCGATCCTCCTTAACCAAATACACAATGTAATGCAATTTCCAAACAAATAAGCAGACTGAAAGTGACAGCAGCAGTGGTCATAAGGTGCACTGTGTGTTTGTAAACCAGGCTGCATAAAGTGATCTTGCAATGATAAAGTGATTACAGTAGAATAAAGTGCATTTCAACGAGGTAAACAGCTGTACATGTAGATGTAACAGCAGCACAAATAAAGAATAGTCGAAATCTAAAGTTGCTCCTAGCCACCTAAGCTGCTAGTTCCATCAGACCAGGGCTGTGTTTAAAATCACTCCCTTGTTTTCTTATTTATTTTTTCCCCAGTAACAGAAACTCAACAGTTGGTCAGCAGAGAGCAGTAAATTCAGATTTCAAACATCATCATTTTGTGTCATTGATAAATGCACAGTTTCATCTGCAAATTCTGCATCTTCAAGAAGCAGTGCCTTGCATTGGCAGATTGCTATATGAATTAGTATATATATGTCATGGAGACATTTTTTTTCAGTCTGTCCCTGGAGTGAATAAATGTTAACATCTGGACACTCAAAGACAGAAAATAGAGTGGACTATGTGGTGAATGAGTGATTTTATGCATGTATTGCAGCGAAACCTCTGAATGCCAGAGGGTGTTTTATTGTTTATGACTTTCCATAATATAAAAGGATGAACAGGTGGTGTCTTCTTGTTGATGTCACACAGACTTAGAGGACTAGTTTTCAGCTGCTTCTTGTTCATTCACTACTTTTTTCAGTATCTGCACCAGCTAGTTTCAAAATATTCATTCACCAAATCAGGTTGCACCATTAAAACCTAAAAATTGTTAGAGTTTACTCATGTCAAAGTCGGTTGGTGGGAAACGTCTGGTGGGAAATTTGTTTATTTATTTATTTGCGTAAATGAAGATATGTGAGTATTTGTTGGTGCTGTTAGTCGCAGTTAAACAACATAATGTGTCATCATGTCTAATTTTAGGTGCATTTAAAAAAAATCTCTTTCTAATTATTAAACAGAAATTTGACCAAGTGTCAGCTCAAATGTGTCAACCATCCTATTTGAGTTTCCTCTTTACACTAAAACTGCAAGTTAGCCTAAGTTTTAATTAGCTGGTTCATTTAGGTTACAAGAGGTAACTAATAAAATCTCTATGTAAGAAACAGTTTGTGTGGTGCAGCCTGCTTCGAAATGCTAATGTGAAATTAATAATAATGGTGACGCGATCGACTGCAGGATTCACATTTTGTCATTTAAAATGTTGGTTTAGGTCATTATTAAACAGGTTTTTGATCAAGAGGTGGCAAAAGGTTTCACTCATCAATCTAAATTGATCTTGTCTGTTAGTTCTGGAGTGGATTATAGCAGCTCTTCATATTTGCTGAGATACAAGCATGACTTAATGACAACAGGATACATTATTTATTTATGCTATTTAAGAAGAAGAAGAAGCTTTATTGTCACTGTACAGCGAGATACAACGAAACTTTGTTTGGCAGCAATCCCTTACAGCAGCTACATATGTGCAAAAGTATATTGAAACAGTGTATATGAATAAATGTGTATAAAAGGTGCAGATTAAAAAATAAATAAATAGAAAATATATATGTACAGAGGTTACAGAAATAAATTGTTCACTAACTGAACTGTTAGAATATACTCTTTCAGATAAATTGCTGTTTAGAATGATGTGAATTGAGAATATTTCCATTTACATTCCACAAATGTAACGCAATATGCATCAAATTATATAATGTAATGCTATTACCTGTAGACTACTGTCAGTCAGTTAGGTTAGCGTTATAACATTTATTATATTTCCCCCTCATTATTCATGAATACTACTACTACAACTGTAACAAATAAAATATTTCACGAAGGACTCTTGCCACCTTCATATTTATTTTTTTATTTGTCCTAAATATAATTTGCCCAAAGCTTTCCCAAAATATGCAAACTTATTTAGCAGTTTATACTTATTTTAAACGATAAAACAAATATAGGCGACCTGACTTTAGGGTTTTCAGCATTGTGTAACACCTTGACTCTCACACACTCACACACACACACTCACTCACACACTCTTACTTAAGCCACTGGTGGCATCCTGATTCTTGGAAAACAGTAACGGGCAGCAGAGGTGGCAGGAAGCAGATTCACCGCGAGGCTAATTGGTGAAAGAGAGCGTTCGGAGGACAAAGGTTTAGTGTTGGGGTCCGGCTTGCCATTATTTGGATTTCATATAAGATCCAGCCTGACCCAATTAATATGCCACCTGATAGGAGGGCCTCTCATCAACCTAATTTAGAGAATCAATAGGGGACAAATGAGAGTGAGAACGAAGCTCTTTTCGGATGCAAACAGACAAAGACCACCCAGTACAAGCTCGAGAAGCCTGATGCCAGCAATGACATAAACCTTTTGACAAATTCTCACTCGACATAAACAAACATTCACACAGTCCCCTGCCCCTCGAGTGCATCAATGTGCCGTACACATCATCAGTCATAATCGCCCTACATAGACAAGGGAGGACATTGATGGATGTCTTTATTGTTTTGCCACATATGGAGCGGTTGTACGAGCTGGACATGAAGTGTTGGAGGCTGAAAGCTGCCCCCGAAGCCTTAAGACTGCTAACATGATGAACTCTGACCCAGCTTCATTAAATAAAGACTAAACTATGCCACGGAGGCACTTGTGGAAAGAAAGGGAGGGGGGGAGTACAGTACAATGGGAATATTGAACATGTTACAAAGCCCTCAAGAAAGACTGGCGGGGGCTGGGAGGATTTAGGAGGAGCTTTATGGCAATTATAGCCATAAAGTTTAAAAAGAAGGTGAATTGGGGGCAGCACTCAATAGCTTAAATTGCTGGACACAGTCATCAGTAACACCTTTTTGTCTGGCTCCGCGACTGGACGCTGTTTGGAGAGGGGATCTGTTCAGGAAAGATCACACACACACTCTTATGGGATGAAAGAGTCTCACATGACAATAAAATAAACAGTGACAATGACAAATCCTCATTAAGCGTTCCGATCATCGACACCGCAGTGAAGCAGACTTTTACTGAGAATATTTTTGGTCGCTACCTGTTGGAAAAAAACAAGTGTAATTTATGTTTTCATTCAATCATAAATCATCTCCGGCTTGTACAAGAGGACAAGTGGGAAAATAAAGGAAAAACATGTATTATTAAACACTTTTTAACATTGATGCACAGTCCTCTGTAGTTTTTGAATAGTTTCTACACAACAAGCTCAAACTTTGTCTTTATTTGATCTTAACTAATCAGAAGTATGCTGTGTAAAGTGCAGCTTATGCTTCACTTCATATAACTAACATCTTTTGTACTTTTTCTCTTTCATTTTTGATGCACTGACCGTATCATTTGAACATTTTAATGCAGAAAAGCACTGTGTGACCACAAATAGACTCTTTATAATACCGGACTCATGTGCAATATTCAAACCCATCCAATACTTTAATCTATGTGCAATTCTTTAACAACCCATGTGCAATATTGTCTTTTATTTGATTTGATTAAGTAAATATGTCACTGTGTCTGTAGTACATCCCATCTCACTTAGAGTGTAAATTCATCTTCACCTTATGCCTTTATATAGTACATCTCACCTTATTCTAGATTTAATATTTATTACCACTACCTCTGTTGCTATCTGTCTAAGTTTTTTGTGAGTACTGTAAGTTTCAGTTACCAAGACAAATTCCTTGTGTGAGCGAGCTCACTTGGCAATAAAGCTTTTTCTGATTCTGATTAAAATGCCAGAGTTGCATCGCTGTTCTTATAATGTAGCATCTTTAGTACAAGACTAATTCAAAGTGCAATTCTGATGCTATTCTAGCATTTTTATTATTAACTTCAGCAAACACTATAACATTTAAGTCAGTATTTGCACTATGCATGCATCCATTTTCATTTTCGGTGGTTAAACTTGCAGATCATGAAATCCCAGCTGACTGCAGAGCTTTGGTGTCTCGGCTCTCGTGAATGACAGCTGTCAGTCTTTTGTGCTCCCAGCAAACCATCTGGTTCACAGCTGACAATTGCTGCCTCCGCTGTAGATGGTGGCGAGTCGAAGCCTTGCCGGGGCATGTTGCTGTACGGTCCCACAGAACTAACAGTTTACCTGGGGACAAGATCACCTCCCCTACCCTGGAGGAGTTCCTTTCTAACAGTCAGGCCCAGATAGGAAGCAACAAAAGTCTAAATTATACTCAGGGCTGAACATCCCCTTTGATTCTGATGTAGTGAAGGTTTTTTTCATTCTCATGGCTGCAACAGCATTATAGTGTCAGCACTATATGTGGATGTTTTCTTTAGTTCTTATAGATGCAAAATGAATAGACCATTTCAAAATAAAGTCATTGAAAGGTTTAATCTGTCTGAACTCAAAATGATTAAAAAGCACAATGCAAGCAAACATTTTCATAGAGACAAATCATTGTCTAATGTATGCCCATGTGTGAAAGCTTTTATTTTGTTAGATTACATCTGTAAACAAAATAAAAGCTCATTATTGACTATTTCCACATCAGTTAAAGGGAGTAAAATGTGCTAAAGATGTCCCCTTTGATTCTGATGCAGTGAAGGTTTTTCATTCTCATGGCTACAACAGCATTATAGTGTCAGCAATATATGTGGATGTTTTCTTCAGTTCTTATAGATAGATATATAGAGTCATTTCAAAATAAAGTTATTGAAAGGCTGAATCTGTTTACAATAATGAAAATTATTAAAAAAGCACAGTGCAAGCAAACATTTTCACAGAGACAAATCATTGTCTAAGTTATGCTTCAGTGGTATGCCCATGTGTGAAAGCTTTTATTTTGTCAGATCATATCTGTAAACTAAATAAAAGCTCATTGTCGACTATTCCAACATCAGTTAAAGGGAGTAAAATGTGCTGAAGACATTTATAAAAAGCAACAAATAAGTCAAGATTCGCTTTAGTAAGCATCTTTACCGCAAACTTAGACATAGTTTTCACAAATGGCATTGAAATTATTTTATTTATATCTACATATAAAGTAAATGTAGACATTCTCAAGATGAAATATTATCTTTTGAAGATGTTGTAACAGTATTTCTGTGCACCTAGTGTAAAATCCACCAATGTCAATGCACACCAAGTGAAATATTAAAAAAAGTTTCAAGCCACCACAGTTTTTAGGTGAGATAAGTGAGCAAAATAAACACAAATCTCGCTCATGCAGGGATATTAAATGTTAGAAATGAGTTCAACATCCTAATGACGACTAAAACAGCAGCTTCTCCTCTGCCAACACACACCAATCTGCACATTCTATCCACTTATTTTGAATGCTCCTCACAGCAGTGTGTGATTACTTGAAAGTCAGTCGGACATCTCCCTTTTGGCAACAACAGCAATCAGCCCGAGAGTGAAAAACAAAACCTTTCGTCCCACGCTGTCACCCTGCAGTCCTGGTAATAATCCTAAATCTGCCTCATTTCTGGAACAACATCTTCAATCTGTGGCACGACAATGACGCAGATATAAACTCAGGAATATTATATGGCGCTGTTAATAAAAGGAGAGGGGGATACAAATAAAAAACAAAAACAAATGTAATGACACAAAATAAACAAAAACCTAAACATCAGGATGCTTCTGTCTGTGTAATGAGAAAGTGTGACAAAGTCGTGGGTTCATCTCTGGGGCCGTTTCAGATCAGATTAATTGGGATGATTTAATAAAAACAGGAAGGTTACGCGAGGACACAGCTGCACTCGCTCTCTAATGTGGTAAGGCTGAAATATTCCAGGTCACTGATCAAAACTCCAAAAACACAACCTCTGATCAACTCAGTCTTAAGTCCCCTTTCACACCCTTTTCTTGATGTGCAAGAAAATGACCAGAAAATAAACCAATGGAAGCGATTTGAGCTAAGTTTTAAAGCTGATACACTTAAATCCCCACATACACTTGAGAAATTAATAATGTCACACTTTAGAATGTATGCATGTCTTTTCATATTTCTTTTTTATTTCATATTTACATTATATAGATGGATGTAAATGAAATATCCTTTGTATCAGAGGGCCTTTTTTTGGCATAATTTGAAACTGAACAGTCAATATTTTCAATTAAACTGAATGAAATGCATAAGAGCCCAAAGTTTCCCTTTTCAAGTAGCACTAATGTTTTCATCTGTCTCTCATTTTTCTTTTAAAATCTAACTTTTTTTTTCTTTTTACAACAAAAGGCCCTGTGAAATCTCTGTATGTTCAAGAACTGTGCTTTATCCTACATTTATCCTCGCACTTTAATGCAGCAGACTTTCAATGTTTGCACACATGACGAGGATAAAGTGAGAAAACTACAGAGGAGCATTGCTCAGCTGTCACCCTGCAACACTTGCACATTTCTAATCCCTGCACTGTCGATTTGGGCTTTAATGAAACATGGCGGCAAAAACAGCAATAATGAGCTGCCAAAATATAGAACTCGGGAGGGGG
>OMNN01051519.1:0-46278 GCA_900302755.1 Chromis chromis | reverse complement strand
ACCCCTGACTGCTCCCCGGGTGCTGCACCACGGCAGCCCACTGCTCCTAGTATGTATAGTTAAGGTTAACTTTGAATAGGATGGGTCAAATGCAGAGAAGGGATTTCCCCAAGGGGATCAATAAAGGTTAGATTATTATCAGATTATAACCTGGACATGATTACTTCACAAACCTTCTACATCTTGTCATCACCTGCATGACTTTTCAGACTTCTTGACTTCTGGGAACTGATTAATTTTTACTTTGCTGTGACTCCGACGTCCCTGAACTTCTCAGAAATGTGTCTCGGAGGCCAGATTTTGATGCCGTCCAGCTGTGTAGAAGGAGGAACTTCCACCGCAGCCAAACCAGTCTGGTAGAAACGGGGAACTGATTGGCTCCGACCCGGATTGACTGACTTGTTTCCAGCCAACAGCAGGAAAACACACGATGAAGCCCTTTGACCTTTCAGACTGGGAGCGCTTGGTGTCCAGCACAGGTCGTCCAGGGGTTAAAACCAAACGCAGAAAGGTGGGGACACTTTTCAGCAAATGAACGAAAACAAACACACCCAACAGCAGCACACATGAAGGAGGGAAAATGTTTGATGAGCACACAGCTGGCAGTGAACTCCACCTGATACTATTCACAACTTGGAAGAAGTGATTCTTTTATTGGTTTAACCCAAAAATGGACTCATCAACCAGCTTTCTGAGCACTTTACAGGTAGGGAGTCGCTGCAGTTTGTGCTTATGATGATTGTAAATCTGAATGAATGAAGCTTTGGTGGTGATTCTTTATGTGAAGCAAGTTTTAATGTTTTATATCTTCATACTGAGCTGCTCTGAAGTATCTTGAACTGGTTTTGATGAATAAAAAAAGCAGCTACAGACGTCTAGAAACCGGGCGATGCAGGATGGATGTTAAAGTAAAGCCTTTAAATATTTCCTCCACTTGCCAGCAGCTCAGTAATGATGGGTCAAAAGGTCAAATGTCATGATTTAGATTTACAGAACTGTGTAAAAATAGCTGCTCTTCAGTGTTTTCAAGGCCTGACCTTTACAGATTTAAGTCAAATTTATTTACAAAAAAGAACATTTAAAGCAACAGGAGTTAAACCAAAGTGCGGCTCGGTTCTAAAAAGCAACCCAGAAGACGTAAACGCAAAGATAAAAGGTTGAATCTGAATGAAAACACAATAAAACATGAAGGTTGGGTGTCGTGGATCTTCAACGGTGACTTTAAAGTTTCTATAACCTCAGTATTTCTCAGTTTAAGATCATATATTTGGAGATTATCAGTAATCGAACCAATAAATACTCAACAATGGACATGTTTTAAGAGTCAAACACTTCATTTACTGAACTTTTGTGAATCTTTATGCACCACTTTGAGCCTTTTCCGCAGTGGAAATTCATCCAAAAGGTGCCATAATAAAAAAGATAATGAAGAACCGCATTACATGTGCTGCTTTCACATATTTCCTCTCCTAAACTGCCACCAGGTGGAGCTCAGTCTGCATTGAAGTACAGCAGCAGCTCCAGACACACACAAGTAATGAGGAAGGAAACATTTTGTGCAGATCCAAGTCACAGGAGAGACATTTTTCACATCAAATGCAGTTAAAGTAACGCTGTCGGTTAAGTAAAACATGTGTTAAGGGTGAAATGAAGTGTAATGTGATGAAATAAGAGCTGGAGTGAACCATTCAGCACCATGTGGCTCCATGTGAAGCTTCAGAAACACAATAAATCCTCATATTTATTTTCCTTTCCTTTGGGACGTTAAGCTGTGGGGCAGCTTTCAGGGGGTTTCAGTGTTTGGTTTCAGCATGAGGATGTAGGTGTTGTGCTGCTCCTCTGCTCTCCGGCAGGGGGACACGGAGGATGGGTGCTGGTGATGTCAGATGTCATTAGCATATTTCTGACTATATCTGATGCTTGCGCAAAGACGCGCCACTACTGCTGCACCGCGCTGACCAGAGAACCTCCAGCCTTCAGCCAACAGCGGTGAGTCCTGCTCAACAAAGAATTCCTACCTTCTTCTTCTTCTTATTATTATTACTAGTATTATTATCTGCATCTTTGAGAGTCAACCAGCCAGATTAGTGATGTTTGGAGTGTGGAAGAGAAAAGATGCGCCGCACAGAAAAGCGCACCGCAAACAGGCGATAATGCGATTTTATTTTCGCTGCTGTTTCCCAAAAAGCTGCGATGTGTGTGTGTGATGTGACACTAGGAGAAGGCGTGTGAGCTGCGTCTTTGTCTGAAGCCTTCAGCCTCCTTTGTTGCTATGTGCATGTGTGTGTGTGTGCGTGTGTTTGATCCACGCGTGTCTCTCTGTGATTAAAATGATGTCCACGGCGGGTTTTGGCTGTGAGATCTCGCCTGGCGGTGCGTAATCGAGCGTATTTTTATGGATAAAAGTGGACTTTCGGAGGCACATGAGTGAGCGGAATGCCAATCTGGGCGGTGGTTCCTTCAGATTGCGCCCCAAGGGGAGAAGTACGTGACAAGTGAATTTGCGGATGTTGCATAGCTTCCATGTGGAGACTCACAAATCAGTATTTAACCTCAAGAATAAGATCGTTTCTGTGCGTAATTTGGCACAAAAACAGGCAATCGTGCGGGGTTTTTTTTCATATTTTTTCTCGCTTTGCGCAGCATGGGAACTCCTATTGTTATGTAAATGTAGCCTTGGACTGGCTTCATTGTCTGCCCCCACCCTCCCCACCCCCCAGCCCCATGTGTGCAACATCCCGGGCTGTGGCTGGGGACGGACGGATGGATGGAGGCAGATCAGGCTGGGTTTAGCCGCAGGCGGACAAAAGAAGGCGGACGCACATTAGAGGGAAAAGTCGTCTGCGGTTGCGCATGTAGTTAAACTGCACAAATGGTTTTTTGGAGGCTGAGATTTAGGCAACGCCCTTCCACTGATAGAACACATGATGTGGTGGTTTCTGCTCTTTATAAACTCTCATTAGGAGCATAATAGATATAATCACTACTTTTAGCTGTTTCTTGTGGATGTTTGCAGACATTTAATGAGCTGTCACGTCATAAATACAACATTTATCTGCTCTCTGTTTAACATTCTGCTCATTTTCTTCCTCGCAGACTAACTGCAACAATGTCTGACAAGCCCGACATCTCAGAGGTGACCAGCTTCGACAAGTCCAAGCTGAAGAAGACAGAGACGGCTGAGAAGAATCCCCTGCCTACAAAAGAAAGTGAGTCTCGGCTTCTTTCTTTATTCGCCGACACTTGTGAAGCTGTGCAATTCTCACACCTCCTTCTTCTCCTGTCTCCTAACAGCCATCGAACAGGAGAAGGCGGCGGAGACGTCATGAAATCCCCTCCCTCCCGTCATGCACTGTACACCCCCCCTTCCTCCTGCATTGCCTTGTTTTCAGTCACTTCTTTTAGCTGTATAACTTTGTAACCGAAATTATGAAACGACAACAATAACCTGAAGCTGCACAGCCTGTGGACGGATGATGCCTCCGTCATCGGCCTCGTCCCCCCAAGACAACACCACCATCTGTGTGTCCAGATGAGGAAGGTTCATTCTGAGAGGAGGTGGAGGAAGCTGCAGATTGGTCTGACCATCGGAAGGCCTGAGGGAGGGGCGTGGCCTGCGTCCCTAGAAGCTCATCACCGTCTCACCAAAAAAAAACCACCCAACTTCTTGTGTGGCTGCTTTTGCGCCAAAGCTGAGGCGTCAAGCTTTTTTTATTATTATTGTTTTTTCGTCTTCTAATTTTCGGAAAATGCACAACTTTGTTTGTACGCTGGCCAAAATGTAAATGCCCTGAAAATTGATACTGTTGTCTGTCACAGTGTTCTTCTTTTGTATGTACACGAGGATAACAAGAAAAAAAAGGGTAACGGATTCCATCTAGATCTGGGAGATGCTCAAACGGACCTGAAATTGTAACGTGCTTCGGCCCTTGTTTTGTCAGAGTGATTCGGGAAAAGCTTTCGTGTCGCAATCTGTCTCTGAATTGGATCGAGGGGAAAAAAAATAATAATTCTGGCAACTGATTCCATGTGTTCGCTTTCGATTGTAGATCAAAATTCTTTTTGTAAATTCCCAGCAGTCATGTTACTCTGCCACAAACTATTACCAGAAATGGAAAACCGTGAAATGTTGTAATAAAAAAGAATTTGTTACTAAAGTCGTGTTCTGCAGAGTTCTTCTCCACGTTTCATCACTTTAAAGCTTGATTTTCAGACTTCTTAGTGTAACCCACATTTCACTTTATCTCAAAGCCTTCAGCCGCCAAACGAGCCTTTAGCTTTACTTAACGGATGAAGCTGTGCACTATTGAACGGCTTAAATGTCTCCACAGCGAGGCCTTGCAGGGATTTAGCAGCACAGGAGATGAGTGTTGTGTGTGTGTGGAGGGAGAAGAAGGGGAATGAGAGTTGTGCGACCACCTGTCAGGATTCTCCTGAGGAACATCACAGCGATTATTGCAGCAAAAATCCAGGAAGCAGACTCTTTATAATGTCAGGCCAAGCTAAATGCCAAAATTCGTTATAGTCTAAACGCATGACACCGAGTGCATTTGTGTGTCGGCGGAGAACAAAGGTGTATCTGTGGCATCCATCAGCTGCTGAGCTTATGGGACAGCGTGAACTGACCCAGAGAACAGGGTGGAGCCTCAGCGGGAGATCTGCTCAACCCTTCGCCCTAAACTGTCGTGTCCTAAATTAGCCACCGCCTACAGAGCCTTAATGTCATTAGCATGACATCGCTGACATTTCCCGTGAACAGCAGGCATCTACTGCACCTGAATGCAGCGCTGCAGCTTGCTTATGGGAGCTTTAACTCGGGTAAATCCTGCACAGGTTTAGTCGGCGTGATCCATATTTATCAGCTAGCGCATTTGTTCAGATGCAGCTCGGCGTGTTCGCGGTGTTGGATAGAAACTGCAGTTTTAAAGTGTGTTTCCAGTCTGGTGTGATGGATCTGAGGCCTCCTCGCAGTCCGCAGATCTGACATGTTGGTGTAAGTGGATTGGTGTTAAGTCAGTTGCTCCTAATAAGGCATTAATCTGCATTGGGGGAGGAGGAGGAGGAGGAGGGTGGATGAGGAGGTTAGTGGGCTGCAGCCGAGGCTCAGATGGGATTAACGCCTCCAGAGAAAGTGACGGAGGGTTGAAGGTGGAGCGGCGTCCGACGTGGGCGGAGACGCCGTCCAGGGAGGAAGAGGACGGTCAGATGTGTCAGCGCCGAGCTCGCTGGGATCCTACTTGTGTCCTGCCTGGTTACCTTGGCAACAGCTGCTGCTGAGTCACTCCCTGGGGTTGGGCGGTCGGATGCTTGTAGTCCTCGTGGAGAGCTCTTCTCCTGCTGCTGCGTTTTGTCTCCACTCTGATACAGAATCTGACCATCTGGCTCCTGCAGCGTTGAGAAACTGATTAACAGAGCAGCTGATTGATTAACGGTCGTGTTGTTGTTGCATGAGGACTTAATGGACAGAGGTTCTTAGATGGGGTTTGTGGCTGTGCTGGTTTGAAACAATGCAATTAGCAAATCAGCAGCATGTCTGACCCACAGTTTAATATGTTGTGTCAACAGTTTTGGATGGATTAGGATGACATTTTCATAAAAAGGTTCTGAGAGACAGAATCCAAACACTGTTGGTGATCCTAAGTTTTTGTGTTGTGCCTCCATGACTGTGATTTTAGACTGAATCCTAAACACATTTGTAGACGTTGTGCATTCAAAGTGGTAGAAAATAGTTTGATGGAATCTTCAAGTTGGTTGTGTTAAACAAACCTGAAGTGTTCTCCCTCATTAACAGTCAAACCTTGATAATGGAGCTTCTTCTGCCTCCGTCGATCTCCACATGGCTTCTATGCAGGTCTCTCGAGGCCACCTGGGCGTCTTGTCAACTCCGTCCACATCTGCAGACTTCCCCTGATGGAGGCTGCAGTTGATGTGGACAACGACCATCCTATGTCCTCCTCCACCTCCACCTAAGTGATGCACACCCCGAGCTCCGAATGCTGACGGTGTTGACGTTGGGTTGCATGTGGAGGCTGTGCAGGGCCCTCGTATGGCGGTGCCACATCCAGGCCAGTCATTAGGAAGCTCATGGGAAGCTTTAAAATGATTACCTGTGTACCTTGATGAATAGACTAAAGTAGTTAAAATCAAAATAAACCTTTTTCTGTAGGTCTTTATAAAAACAGGGCATTAAAAATTATCAATAAATGTCGATATCGACTGAAATCTAAAATCTTATTGTGCTAAACTTTCAGCTACATCGTCCAGCCCCGATACAAAGTCAATGGAAAGACGTGATTAAACACATTTCTTTTAAGGCGGCCTGATTTGACACAAAGATGCGCCAATATTAAGACAATCTCATAGCCACGTCGGGAGCGTACCTATGTTCCCCGCTTTGTATGGGACCGGTTAACAAAGGACCATTTTTCTAAATAAGGGTCCTATGATCCCCACTTTTCATCAAAAGGGTCCTATGTTCCCCAGTATGTATTGCGACCGGGGAACATAGGACCCTTTTTAGGAAAAACAGGGAACATAGGACCCTTTTTAAATATAAGGGTCCTATGTTCCCCCATCAGGGAACCGGGGAACATAGGACCTGGGGAACATAGGGATGACCCCGCCACGTCCACTGCTCGCTAGCTTGTAGCTAATATACAACCATTTAGGCAAATACCTTGAGATTAACAGTAGAGCTGCAACACTTAGTTGTGAAATGTTAAATGAATCGAGAACCATTTTGATAATCAGTTAAATGTCAACATGCTAAGCTAATGGTGAACTGACTGTCTCTGCTGCAGGAGAGCAAAGACATGAAGATCAGAGCAGCTCATTGAGCTCGTGCTCCTTTGTTACCAGTGTTATATATTATCTGCTTGGTTTTCCACCGAGTCAATTATCTATCAGCGGCTGGCGGAGACAAACACAGTCTGCCATGGATTTCCATGGCAACTACTCGCCCGGGAGCTCCGTCTGCACGTTAACACCTGACCGATATCATCATCACATCCGTCTGCAGCTGCATAGATACAAACAGAGACGAGGACTGAACAGGAAAAACATGTTTGGGGCGGCATGTTTGTGTCATTATCATGGCTTCCTGTCCAAACCGTGTCTCCACTGTGTGTGTGGTCATTGTTGTGCTGCTATCTTTGCCGTCAACACACCAGCGATAAAACACAAGTCAGCAGCTTATAAGTCACATTTGTTCCTTTTCTGCAGTCGTGTTAAAGGTGAGCGAATCCTCCTCAGTGGAGTTTTATTAATCAACATATGGCAGCATGAGGTTATCTCATAGGATGTGACCTCAGAGTGTAATTTGATGCAGCTCCCTAAGCGCTGGGGGACTCCCACATCATCATATGGAGGAAACCAAAGCTGGCTGGAATGTTCCAACTAAATGAGGAATAATCTGAGAGGTTTCTTGTATTTCATTACAGTTTAGTGAACCCCGGTGCATTAGGACACACTTTCATTTCCATCCAGCACATCAGTAACTGAGTGTTTGATGCAGCATCAAGGCCTCAGAGTGTTTCCAGCCATGACCTCTTTGTGCAATGTGTTTACAGATAAGTGCTGCTCTGCGTCCGGAGTTCACAGGAAAGCAGGAACTCACTTTTTATAGCACTTTTCTGAACAAAGACACAAAGTGCTTTGAAAGAAAAACCACTTTGCTGTCAGAAGGATCAGGCGAAGCAGCTCAAACGTCCTCTGCAGCGAAGAGCTCGCTCTGTTGTTGCATAAATGATAATTACATCAGATCCTGCAGGTTGGTAAAAGTCCGTTAAACAGTTGTTGGAGCTAATTGCATCATCACACTGATGTACGAAGACTGTTAGGAATCAGCTGCGATCAGGAGGCGGGCGTGGCCTCAGTCTGTCTATTATCCCAGACAGGCTCTATTAGTGTGGCCCCAGGTGGGGCCCCGATCAATGTGTCTAAATGCTGTTGACGTCCACATTGCTTGTAAATGCATTAGCCGAAGCATCGTACAGAATCAATGCAGCTGCACAGACAGCAGCTCAGCACATCACAGTAAACACACTGACTCACTGTGACTTGATGAGGAAAATCTCCACTCTGAGCTGTGAACAAAGGAGGGAGTTTTGCAGCTCACATGCATGATGTCTTTCAGACGCATGCGTGAGTCACCTTGATGCAGCCGTGAAGTGCAAACACAGAGAAGCTCTCAGCGGCTGCTCTCCTGAGGCCTGATGCACAGCGACAGGCCTGACATTTCCTGCGAGCTGCGAGGCTGCGGCTGCCTCGCTGCAGACCAAAAACTTCCTCCCTCGCTGCAGATCTGGGCCACTCGTCCTCCTCACCGAGGATGATGCTGCTGCAGCAGACACCTGACACTTTTGGTTTCTGTTTTACATAAGAGCACAGAGGAAATTTCTGCTCCAGACGGACGATACTGTAGCTTTGTCTGTGATTTTCAGTCTGGAGAGGTTGGATTTTTGTCTTTAGATCTTAAAACGCATGTAGATCTTTTTTTAAGAGGCAGATCTAATATGATTGGTGGTGGTGCAGACGCTTCCTCCTGATCCTCAGAGAAATGTTTGTTTTACACATTTAGCTGTGAAGCATCACTGAAACAACAAACTTTGCTGCCTCTGATGGACTGAAAAGGACGTCAACATTCTTGAAAACACCATGAGGAACCTGCAAGACAATCCTTATAAAATCAATCACATCTGATTTCATCAGGATATGGAATAATTTCATGATATTTAATGAAGTCATACACTGTTTTACCTTCATACTACTTATATTATCTGATATATGACCACAGTAGAAAATAGTCACGGGGAAAAGATGAGCCTGGATTTAGAAAGTAGATAATTGCATTGTGATGAGTTGCTTTTTCTGCGACAAAGAGGGTGTCAGCCTCTTCAAGGCCGAGCTCCTGGCTGGAGTAATGCTGATAATGAGTGTTAATTACTCTGCTGGTCCCAGGACAGATCTGCTTAATTACTGCCCCCTTTGTTAATAACAAGCTTTTCCCTGTTTGGGTTTTTACTCATCAGCAAGAGACCAACATGCAGCCGCACAGATCAGAAAGTCAGAAAGTTAACCTTCTAACAGAGATCGAAGCTTTGGTGTTTGTGTTTGACCTCTGACCTCTGGGAAGGGCTTCAGTCATGTGTTAACATTTTCAGTATACTCAGTATTGTCTTGAGGTTTGTGGCAGTGGTTGAAAGACAGTCTGTAAGAAGGCTAAAGAGTTTTTCTCTGTGTGAAGCAGCTGTGGAAAAAAAGGAGCTAAAAGCGTATTTATGGTGTTAAATGGAGGCCTGGTCGATAACATGACAACAGCATCTACTGACGATAGCCAATAGCAAAAGGAAAACTCCTCAGTAGAATGTTGGGTCGTTTTCCTTGAATGCATTAGATGCAAACACACATTTCAGTTGCAGTGTGGGATCATATCTATTGATAATGGAGCCTCTTCACCGTCCGTCACTCTGCCTGTGCAGGTCTTCCAAGGCATGCTAGTCTAGGCCTCTTGTCACCTCTATACCTGGTGGAGGCTGCAGCCAGCAGGACTGGTGATCTACAACAACCTCCTCTGTGGGTTGACGGCCCTGACGTTGGGTTTCACATGGCGGCTGGTGGTTCGTCTCTGTTAGTCGTCTTGCTTTGACTGGCTAGACCTCATTATTATTCTGGTATGCGGGGGAAACGCTCTGGCTTGTTTGTATTTCTTCAAACCAGTCACTGTTGTCTTGGGCAGAGCTAGGCGAAGGTGGGAGGCTGCATGATCCAAATCCTCTGCAAAACTTGAAATGTTCAGTGTGGTAGGTTGCTGCTTGGAGGTTGTTGTTTCCTGTTGTGAAGACACAGATAGTGGAATTAGAGGAGAAAACTCACTAAAATGAGCATCCAGTGAAGTTCTTATACCCATAGTCTACATCCAGTCAGTCAGACTACCATCCGGTGATACCAGTTCCAGACAGGCCAGGTTGAACCTTAACCTCCACCCTGCTCACCATCTGCACATTTTTTTCTTTAATGTGTATCAAGGGGAGATCACTCCTGTATCCTTATTATTATTATTTATGCGTGTAAATGTACCTCTGTTGTGGTTTTCATAGTTGTCTAAACATTAATATCTACACCTTGATAAACAGGCTAAAGTGGTTAAGTCCAAAATAGAGCTTCATTCCAGCTGGTATTTATTTATAATAGACTCAAATAAAACATTTTAGCGCAATACATCTTTCAGTTATATTGCTAAACCGTAATTGGCCCATTTCGGGGAAGTGCTTGTTGGATTTTTTGGAAAGTGGCAGAAATTGTCGGACGCCGCCGCCAAAACCTCTCGGCTCTGAAAATAAATACTGCTGTTGATGTTTCTTCTATACTTGAGAACATATTTCCCTTCTTTCTCCCTTTGTGCCTGTTTCCTGAGAGGATGTTGGAGCAGCTTGTTTGATTTGTCGGGCAGCAGTGTTGAGATCTGGTGTTGTATTACAGACTGTTCACCTTTAATCAGAGACATTATGAGGCAGAGACTTTAAGATTCCTGAATGGAAATTACGGGGACTTCTGTCAGGACAAAGATGGCGGTTGTATGTCTCCTCCCCCTATAAAACCAGGAAACATCCAGTCTATCATGTTGTTGCACTGACATTGTGAAACTGAGCCCACATGTAATAAACATATGCTTTTAAATCTTATTTTGGGGCGTCCAGAAGAACCAAATATTTTGTGTTTTTACATAATCTGATTCGTACAAACAGTTCATTTTTAGCATTTTAGCTGTCCTGATGAATGGTTAACATGTCAAACCAGTTGGGTCAGAGGCTTAATTATTCACAGAGATACATTCTCAAGGCAGCACATGAATATGTTATCAAAATAAAATGATGATAAAAAAATATTGCCCCCATAAAATTAAAACAAACAAACAAAGGAGTCAGCATGTTAAAGATATCTGCTATACTGGTCTAATCGTCCCCACCCTGGTGTCTGGTCCTGATAGCCTGAATTAACTGCCCTCTAAGGAATTCACTGTAATTTCTGCATTAATCTGCAGAGATGTTCCTGTGAACTATAATTAGCAACATGCCATAGATCCATGTAATGTAGATTTTCTGTGCTGATTAGTTTCTTTCACTTAATGGTGGTTTGTTATCTGGTGCTGGGTGGTTTTTGCTCATAGATTCATATAGAGAAACACATTGTGCAGGTTTTCTGTTATGCGAGTCATTTTCCTGAGAAGTGTTGGGAAACAAATTTCTGCACAGGCCTCAGCTCGCAGCATGCCGATCACACTGACTTATAGTGATGTTCTCTGTCGGGATCGTGATGCTGCAGCTCTGCACATTCAGGTGAAATGCCCAAGGACACCTTTTCAGCCCACAGTGTTGCACAAACGCTGATTAATGATCCAGTTTTGGAGAGGCGCCCACTGCTTTTCGCACCGTCCTGACTGAATTAAGCTGCACTCCGGCTGTAATTAAGAGAAGTTTGTGGCCTTCTGCCTCATTCTGCTGCTGACACGTTAAACCAGCGCTGCTCAGTGACGGTGCCAACGTTGATCAGTTTGTGTCTGAATTATCAGGGAGGAGTCGCACTGATAGTTTAATCTGTCTGTGCCTGTTTGTGTCTCTTCTAATTTCCCAACAGTACATCTCTGTTCTCCTTTGGCCTAAAGGGAAGTTTATTATTCCACACATGAAAACAGAGCGGCATGTAAAATGTGCTTACTGGCATCTATAGGCTCATTGTCTTTGTTTTGAGGCCTCCGGGTTAAGATAGCGTTTACAACCGTCTTATTTTGCCCTGCAGGGCGTCTTGTAAGGCTCCTCATGGTCTTACATCATATAAAGTCTGCGACATGAGTTGCTCAAACGCTGTTGCTCAAAGGCTTCATTGTGCAACTCTTCACTGAGGGGATGAAATGTGAGGGAGATATCATATAAGTCATGTGTTACCTCTAAATATGTTTTAACTGAGTCTCAGGAGTTTAAGCCGACAGCCGCGCCCTCAATCCACTTATCCTCACATCTTACAGTTTTTTGGCATAGAGTTGAGTTTTTATTTCCTGTTGCCGAGGTCAGTTCAGCGGCGATAACGCCTGCTGGCATGACGGTGAGTCACGTCGGGCCAAGGTCAGCTCAGAGCTGTGTCAACAACAGCCAGGCAGCACAGTTACACTGAAGGTAACACAACCAGGAAGCTGGACTCCTGCCACCATCTCACAGCCTGGGAGACACACAGACCAAAACACTGGTCCTGATCTTGTCAACATCGACTCTAAAAGTGGTTCTAGCGGTCAAATGAGATTGTATGTCTCATATTGTTGACAAGTTAATCCCATGAAAAGACAAGAACCAACACTGAATTGATCCGTGTGTATACAAATCCTTTATTTCATCACTCAGTGTTGTTCTTAAGCTGTTAACCCTATTAAGTGTTTTGTCACATTTTTACTCACTGTGGCTCATTTTTCACTGCAATATAAAGTGGAAACAGCACAAGCATGAAGGAGACAGAATGAAGAAATGTCAATTATAATTCATAAATGGTGACTCTATATACTACAGATATTTTACTGCTTACATTTTTAATTTGTTTACATACTTGTCCCCTATCTGATCTGTGTAAACACAGCCTGCAGTTCAGCTGAAAAGTCCCTGAATTGTTTTCCTGTCTCTGTTGATTGTAGCTGAGGCATGAATGGCTTTCCGGTTGCACTGAAGAGCACAGAATTTTTATTCTTTACAGAATGTGGCTCGAGAAAACGGTTCATTTTTAGCACATTTTTTAAACAAGACATGTAGAATGAAGCAGAGATTTTGTTAACTTTTCCGACAGAACAACACATCACGGATGAATAGTTCAAGGACCGTCTTAAAGCTGATTATCTGACTAATCTTTCTCTGTTTTTGTTGATTTTTTGTAAGATAACATGCCTTCAGGGTTCAGAGGGTAATAAAAGATGCGAGAAACACCACATACAATCTTGTGCACATGATAAAACTATGAAACAAACACAAAACTAATGCTATGTCTTGTGCATGGGACGCTCAGTTAACGTAAATATGAGGCTACAGTTATTTCAGGATCACAACAAGACTGGAATCAGCATTTGACCTTGTTCAACATGTTATCTGCAAATAACTACCATGGATTTTGTTGGACAAAGCCAGGCTCCTATTCATCACTTTTTGCTAAGTTAAGCTAAGCTAAGCTAACTGGTGGCTAGTGGTAGCTTCATATTTATAACACAGACGTGAGAGCAACATCCCAAAATATCAAGCTGTTCCTTTAAAAGCTGGCAATTTGATGACATGACTGGAATTCATGTCACCAGAAAATCTGCCTCTGCAAAAGAGAAGCCCTTTATTTAGCGATAGCAGATGTTTTGGTTCAGACATGAACTCAGATCAGCTGAACAGACAGAAGACTGTGTTAAGAGTTAAGCAGAGACACACACCTGTATTCAGATCCAAACACACTCTCACAAACGCCAAGACATTTTAACAGTGAGAATTGGCTGATTTCCCCCTCATTAGTGGAACGTTTTAGATTTATTGAAGCTTTTACATCCCAACATGCAACAGGACGCTGGTTATTATGATGTAAACCAGATAAAAAGACTTTTCCTTTAGTCAAACAACCACAGGGCGGATATTCTCGGCCTGTATTTTGTGAACTGGAGGTCGACTGCAGGATTCGCTGTCAACCATCCAGCACAGTCAAGGACGGACGCTCAACACAAAACCCGAATTTACTCGTCTCTTCGGCATCCGAGGAATCCTGCACCACATGTTGTTTTGTCTAAAGGGGTCAATGCTCTCATTGAGAACGCTCAATTTGGCAAAACACAAATGTTATCGCAATAAAAAAGGGTTTCTGACACAACCCACTCATCTGTCACGTCCCCTGACATGAATGAAGATGTTAGTTCAAGGCTTTTTGAAACCTTCTAAGTTGTAGTTTACAGGCCTGGAGACTGCAGGTCTGATCCAACCATAACGCCGACCTTTGACCCTCCAGCTGGCTGTGAGGTTCATTATCACTGCAGCGGTTTAGAAGATTGATTTGATTTCTAAGCAACCAAAACCCACAGATAGTTATGCCGAGTCCTGATGGCAGCCAAGATCTGCTCAGCTTCCTCCTGAATGTCCCAGCATGCCTTTCTGTGTATGTGTGTGTGTGTGTGTTTTTTCACATTGAATAAGGCCTTTTGTGTTCTCACTCTGTCTGAAAAGAGAAGTCTGGCTGCACTTTACTTCCTCTGAGAAGTTACTGCACTCGCTGTTTTTGGTAGCAAAGTTTCAGAATTAGTTGCTGACATTTACTGCTCAGCTGCTAAATATAAATAAAAAAAAGTTTCACCCCCATTTTCAGATGTCACAAGTCATCTAAAGGATGATTTCCGAGAGCTGATAAAGAAGCAGGAGGAAGTTACAGCAGGATTCATGGTCGTGGAGCTCATTCTGTAAATGATGAATAAAAGGCTTTAAAGTGGGAAGATAATTTAATAAAAGCTAATATATTAAACAGGCCGTCTTAACTGGTTTAAGAAATATGTTGTTTTCTTATAAACTAAAGAAAATCTCATCATTTATCAGAGACAGAAACTTTAAAAACATAAAGAATAGTGAGATTTGCAACTTTACAACAGTCCTTGAACTCACCATGTGTCACAATCACTTTATTCTAATTCTCATTTAAAAATTTACAAAAAATAAACAGTTTGCTGTTTTGAGATTCTGTAAGACACAAAAAATTATGTGTTTATCGACATTCAGAGACTTTTCGACTGATTTTGGCTAAACTAATGAATAAAAAAATTAAAAAATGTAAGTAGTGAAATATCTATAGTATGTAGAGCCAGTATGTATTACAGAGTTGGTAACATCAGTGGGCACTTGGGAAATGTTGTACATCTGGATCACTCATTTTTTCATTTTTGTAATATGCATAATCAAATAAATTCAACTTTCAATTCTCTCTACTTCAAGCTTTTAGTTGTGCTGTTTCCATCGAGGTGCAGGACTTTATATTGCAGTGAAAAATTAACCCACAGTGAGTAAAAATGTGACAGGAGCAAATAACGCCCAGAGAAAACTCGGGGTTCAGAGAGTTAATGCTTTTCAGTGGACACCAGCTTTGTTCATGTGTGGCCGAAATGACGTGCAGCCCCGTCTGTGTCTGCTGCTAAACATCAACGTATGTCACCTGATGCTGCCTCGCTCAGGCCTGTGGTGGAAATGAATAAATGTGGAAACTGCAGCAGCAACATGAAGCTCTCGGTTCACTTTGTATGCAAGAGGTGCAACCTGCTGTTAAACTGCCACTGCAGCCTGAGGTAGGAAGGTGTTACTGCAGCTGTCACGGCTTCAGGTCATCCGTTTACTGATTTACACGTTAAAAACAACCGCCAGTCACTAGGTTCACTATCAGATAAAACATATATAATCCCAGACTTTCAGAGTGACTCACTGAGAGTCTGTGAGCAATCTGGGTCAACACCCAATCAATAAAGATAACGAGGCCTGATTTACTTGTGAACGCTGTAATCTCAATTATAAAAAGTACAGTCAGTGACTATTGTTCAGGCGGTTAATCTGGGGAGATTAAAACTGTTTGTGTGTATGCAGGACAACACATTGTGGATAATGTCTGCAGAAATGATTCGAGCTTCTCCTAAGTGTTTTATTTGTAGTTGTGTAAGAGGGTTACAGGTTCTGATCTGTTGCTGTCTGCATAAGGAAGTCAGGGAGCTGATTGTTCTTCCTGTTTATGGTGCAGGTCTTTAGCTCAGCTGCGCGCCAAGTTTCCTCATTCTGAGTCTCAAAGGTGAAACCACGTTGTTCTGAGGTCTGAATTAATGATTTATGGAGGTGTGTGGGTCGAGCGTTTGTTTACAGCAGGGGAAACTTCCTATGAAAACAAGCCACGACATAATGTAAAGAAGTCACACTAATGAGGATTCATGTGGCTGCAGACGGACGCTGGAACACATGCTAATGCTGCTACAATAAATCAGTGAGCAGGACCGAAACGCTCGAGCCGTTGTTGGTTGAATAGAATCCCAGATGCCAGCGCTGCCCTTCGTCTTTGCAGGGAGAAACAGCCGGTCCTTGTGTCTTTTTGTCCGTTGAGGCCCCCTCCTCACATAAAGGCTTCGGTCAGACGTGTGCCTACATTCCCTCGCCCCCCTCGTCCACCTCTTTACCACAAGTTCGACTGGACTCCTGCCCAGATGAGCACCGACTCGGCCTCTTTGTCTGCAGAAATCTGGCACATGACCGGCTCTGGCAACTGGCACCGAGTTGGGCCGAGCTCCAAACGCCTCCCACGCCCCCATTGTTCCCCGTGCCCCATTTTGCCCCCTAAAAAACTCCTCAAGCGTAGGCACGCCGCCAAGACGGGCACAACAACAATCATGGCGTCAGTGCTGATGTGTAAGGGAGTCGCTGCCTCGCTGGTCTGGGTTGTCACAGCGTGGCCGAATTAAGACAAATACCGACGACAGCAAGATCCACGTTTACATGATGCTGTTCCTCATCCATGCAAAGACACATTTAAAGACTACAGATCTGCAAAACCAGGTGTGTAGACTTCACCACCACTTTCTAACCCACTTGCAAAATAGGAGACCACAAAACCAAAAACCACATGATGCAAGAAAAAAAAAATCCCAAGTACAGCCATCTTTTACCGCAATCTAATGAGGCTTCAAATGTCAAACAAATGTCTGCAATCTCCAAAAACATGACTCCGTGCTGTGCATGTGTGCTTTAAAAGTGGTAAACCTCATGTGAGCCCTCTTGTGAAACGGTTCTCATCAGAATGTAAATGTTTAGATTGGCACCCAGAAAGCCTGAGGTTTCGCCCCATCTGTTGCGCACTCGATTAGCATGCCGATGTAGACCTCGCTGGAGGTGGGCGGGAAAATTTGACGTGGGCACGGCGGGAATGTCGACTACGAACAAATCTGTAAACAGGAGAAACGAAACAGAATTTCAGTTTTATTGCATTCCTTTGATAAGTATGTCAGTGAACAAAAGCAGCTGAATGAAGCTTAAATATATCCAGAGTGAGGATGAGCTCCATTGCTGCAGCCAAAATATTCACCAGCCAGAGCCAACTGGATCCCGACCTTGTTTTCCTTTGATTAAGGGGGAGTATTGTTATTTGGCCCTGAGCTCAGATGAGAAACTTGAGACGAAACGGGAGCGGATTAACATGTGAAACGGAGAAAGTCGACTGGGGGGGCATAAAGAAACAGCACTGCCACAATCCCAAAGAATCCTGCTTCTCCTGGTTCATCCACCCTCCCCCAGCTTCTCACAGGTCAGACCCGGGTTACTTCCCAGAAACAGGCCCACCCTCCATTCCTGTCTTTCCATAACAAATCTTCCCTAACACAAGAGCACTCGTAGCCGCGGGAGCTACAAACCCCTGATAGAGCTGGATGGTTTCACACAGCTACAGAATGTTGGAGCTACATGTGAGGACTGATGTGTGTCGTCCTGGGGGGTCCCGTCATCCTGTTTGTCATCTTATACAGAAATCAGAGATTAGCTTTTGTTGCTCACCTGAGTTTAGAGGAGAGACTCAAGCAACTACTGTTTTCTGTTATTCTAGGAGACTGCGACTGAATCCTTGTAAACTGTTTAAGACAAGCAGACAGAGTTTGTCATGCAGTGCGGAAACTTTGAACCCTTTGCCATGATGGAAATAGGATTGATTATGAGGCTGTTCTGTTAACAAAACCTCAAGGTTTGCGGTTTCATTTCCGGAAGTTTGTAATTTTAGTTGTGTAGAGTTTTTCTTCCCAATTTTTTATCTAAGGACATTATCAACTTCATTATTTCTTTGGATTTCCTATATTACATTACCTGCTACAGTGTCCTATGGGGTCTGGCACCAGGACGTTGACAGTGGATCCTTTGGGTACTCTGGCTTGTGCAGTGGGGCCTCTGTCAATCCAACTTGTTCCACTGCATCCTGTTGATGCTTGATCAGAATGGGGTCTAGGAAGTTTGGAGGTCAAATCAACATCTTGGGCCATTGTCATGTTCCTCAAGATGTTCCTGATTGGTTGATGTTTTTGCCATGTAGCCGGGTAGGCCAGTGACATTTGGGATTTCCATTTGCATGAGGGAGTGTGCTTGTTCTGGTACAATGTTTATTTGGGTGTCTAAGTCTCATCAACACGGATGTTAAAATCCAAGGTTTTCCAGCAGAACACCACATAGTACCAATATGATCAATGTTATTCACTTGACCTGTCAGTGGTCATAATTTTGTGGCTGATCGGTGTGTAAACAGAGATCATTTCCATCCCTCACCTTCTTGAAGACTGCTGGGTATGAAGCTGCACTCATTCACATAATTTTCAGTTTCTGTTGTCAGAAAATTGAACTAATAAGAAGTAGTGACTCAAACGTAGACCATTATGCCTACATGTTTACCAGCAGTCACTTCAGAGTCATTTACAAGCTGTGCCTCTGCAACTACTTATTTTATAACGGCAGTGTTGTTGACAAAATGACCACATACATGAGTTAAAAACAACATCTGTGCTGTGAATTTGATGATAACAGGGATTCTTATGCTAGTTTAAGCGATTTAGATGTAACACAATGTGTGTAAAGAAGGTTGATGTCCACCCTGACAGAACATTCATCCTCCTCATTACTATCTCCCTTTCATTATTTCACTCACAGTGAAAGTGCTCTTTGTGCATTCGCTGGTGCTCTGCGGCAGTCCTCCACCACTGAGGCTGGCTGGGACCCCACCTCCTACGCCAGGGCTCCTGTGACGGTGAGACCCCACCATGGTCTCCATGGAGTGGCTCCTGACTCGCATGGCTCTCTGGAGGAGGGAGAGGAAACAGGGCATAAGTGGAGGAGGGAGAGAAGACAGATGGTAAAAGAAAATTTGGTGGCACAGGAGGGACATGCAAGGACAAAAAGCAGAAAAGCAGAAAGGATATGACTTGAGAATTTTCTTATATGAATTAGTACAAGGATCGAAGACGTTACTGCAGGATGCAACCACCAGAGGGCGCAGTTCACCAAGGAAGAAGCCAAGAGAGTTGGAAGGATGGGACATCAAATGTGTGTTATTCTCATTACTTATATAGTTTGGTTCATTGGTAATAAATGTAAAAAAAAAGGCTTATTTATTGAGTTCATAATAAATTCCAGTCAGTGGTATTCAAATTTAGCTATACTCAAATCAAAGGCACACACTTTTTCACTTCTGTTCTCTACTAACAGACAAGATGAGGTCAGATTTCTTGGAAAGCATAAACACATACAACATCATATAAAATTCTGTTTTATTAATATGTGGTAATCGCTTGCATTTACAGTAATACAGAGAGGTAATACACAGCAACTGCTATGACGGCAACGAGAACAGCGCCCCCTGGGACTGACTGCAGGAAGTGCAAAGTAGCGGTCCATAATGCCTGTGAAGAGGAAGAGAGCCAGATTGCCACATTAGTCGCACGTCTCGTCATCTCACACACGTGCAGATGGAAATTCACATTCTAATGGTCCTATTAGCATCAATTAGCCTTTAGCTGTGGACAAAAGAGTGTAAAGTGGAGGGGGTGGGGAGCAGTGAGTGATGACAAAGACAAGAGTCGGATGGACAGTGGAAAGAAAGATTCACAAAGACATCACATATATGAGCACTGCAGTGTTTTGTATTCATGTCCAACATACCCGCACATAGAAAAGCAGCAGCACTAACAATGGTTTAGCACCTTAAGTCGTCTTGCAGACCTGTGACATTTAGCCGACCTGCAACCGGAAAACCTCACACTCTTGTGCCATAATGATGGTGATTAAATAAATGTCACAGAGCTGAGAAAAGACGGCGTGATGCGCTTTTGTCGAGGTTCATGTTCACCTTGAAGGACTCCAGCAGACCCCCGTGTCCCCCGTTCTCCAGCTTGTCCTCCTCTCCCACCTGGCCCAGACCCAGCGTGGCCTGACTCTGTCTGTGCAGCTCGTCGTGGAGATTGTCCAGCAGCGCCGCTCGTGTTCGTCCCTAGAATCAGTTAACACACACACATATAAAAACCCATGTAGGAAAGCATCGGGAGGGAGATACTGGATGGAACTGAACAGTGATTGAAGGCATGCTGTGGTGTTTGAGTGTGACTGCGCGAGCGTGTGTCACCTCCAGTTTGGCAAATTTGTCAGATTTGTAGCAGGCGTTTTCAGCATTGATCAGCTTTGTCAGCAGGAAGTCTCGAAACTCAGGACCCTGGAGAGGAAGACAAGGACAAAGAGGGAGAGTTAGATGGTGAGTAAGTAGGGGTGCAGGGTGGTGGCAATGGAAAGGAAAAGGTGACCTTTATCAGCACCATATAGATTACAGTGTTGCAGCATGGTGTGTCTTATCACAAGCGTAAACCTCAGATTTAAATTCCCATCCGCCTCAGATCCTTTCTTTTGTACTCATATTCTGCAAATCATGTCTTAGTGAGTAATTGAATCTTCTTCTGAATCTTGAGGTCAGACTTTTTTTTTCTAATGCAGCTTCATCTTTGTAATGTCTTGGAATAAGGTACCTCACTCTGGTTAACATGTAATTGAGAGATGAAGATGTTTTTAGTGTGTCTGTCACCAAGTACAATGGCATTTTTAATATTTCAATGGAGCAACTGTTTTGTGAATAGAGTAGTATGTTAAAAGAAATACTGAATCCCTGAACTGAATAATATTTAAAGGAATAACCATCATTTAGGGAAATACACAGATTTTCTTTCAGGCAAAAAGAGTTATGAGAATGAAAAATTAAATACCATTGTTATATTTGTCCATTAAATGTAAGACCATAGTCATTTAGCTTAGGTTAGCATAAAGTCAAGTCAAGTCACTGTTATTTTTACAGCACATTTAAAATGCCTTTCCAGTAAACACTGCAAAGAGAGTCAATTTATTTACATGTAGAGGTTCATAATTTAGTTTTTTGAGTCTACTACAATGTATTTGCATGCTTTAATGTTCAAAAAACACATTATTTTTCTCATAGTATTTGTTGCTGCAGCACCTCTTCTCTGAAACGTTCCATTTTAGCTCCTGTCTCTTTAAGACCCCATAAACCCAGACTGCACCGATTGTGCAGGTGACCGAGTAAATGTGAAGCTTCCTATAACCCATAAACTGTATATAAACATGGATGAACCCTCTGTGAGGTCACTCGTTTCTCGAAGAGTGATTATGAAGCTCAGTGTGGAACTGCAGTTTTTTGGTGCTTCATTTTTCAGCCCTGGAAGTTGTTTCTTTGTCATTCCCTCCAGATCTACGAGGCTGTAGCTCTAACAGAAGTGGTTCTAACAAATAAATAATGGCAGCTGCTCATTCTTTGTTGGAAGGTGTGGCCAAACAAGCTGCTAGGCGGTCGTTATGCACATGCTCTACATCAGGGGTGTCAAATCCTGGTCCTCGAGGGCCACTATCCTGCATGTTTTAGATGTTTCCCTCTTCCAACACACCTGATTCAAATGATCAGGATCCTTATCAGCATAGACATATATACGTAGACGCCGCATTGACTGCTGCTGCTGATTGGAGCGACGTGCCTACGCGGCGGCCATCTTGGTACGGTGCCACTCGCTCCTAAAGTGCATTACGTCTATAGGGGAATGACATGTTTGCTCTATAAAAGTGATCATAAATCGATCCATTGTCAACGTATATTCACGCGGGTTGTTTGTTACAAACGTCAGACATGGAGGACAGACAGGTAGACATGAATAGAACTAAAGGACATCCAAGCACCCTGTCATAGCTACGTGTGTGACATTTTTAACAAATCAAACCATTTGGAAATCGGTCGAATTTGACACCCCTGCTCTACATGGTGACATAGATAAGTTACAGAAGAAAAGCTTGGACTTCTGTGTTTACGTTGGGAGAGAATAACTCCCTTTGGTGTGGACTTTGTAAGTTTTCAGATCCTTTAAAAGCACAGAAAAGCTATAGCACACTAAAGGAATGGAGGGAAAATCCAAAAAGCATAAAATGAGCTCTAACAAAATCCACCAGCAGCATCTCTAAAGCTCACTAAACACGGTACATTTCTTTTGTTTAAAACAACAGTTCTCTGTTTTAGGGGAGGGCCATGTCCTCAGACTACTTCTAGGCTGGGACTGAAGCAGTTGCCAGGCAACCAGCGGAGATTGCAGGAAGTTGCTGGGAGGTGGGTTTAGTTACCTCAGACCACAGAGCCAGGCTTTTCCTTTCCAGTTTTTAGGCTAAGCTAAGCTACCCAGCTGCTGGCTGTAGATTCACCGCACAGACATCAGACTACTGTCATTTTTCTCCTACAACTCTCAACCAGAGAGATAAACAATGTATTCCTTTAAAGGCAAACACTCAGATGTCCCTTTACTTTATTACTCATGGGTCACATTTGTTATAATTTGATATTTCTGAGGCAAGTGTTTCACATGCAGCAGATTCCTTTTTCTTTAAGACAGCATAGTCCATGTCACAGTCAAAGATATCACCCATCCATCCATTATCTATGCACCGCTTAATCCTCTGTAGGGTCGCGGGGAGCTGGAGTCTATCCCAGTCGACTCAAGTGAAGGCAGGGGACACCCTCTATTGTAGGGCTACACATAGAGACAGACAACCAAGCACACTCATATTCACTCTTACGGATAATTAAGGATCATCAATTAACCTCAGCATGTTTTTGGACTGTGGGAGGAAGCCGGAGTACCCGGTGAAACCCACGCTGCACAGTTAGAACATGCAAACTCCACACAGAATCCCAGATCCCAGGCGTCCTAACCGGGACGCGAACCGGGGATCTTCTAGCTGTGAGGCGATGGTGCTAACAACCGAGCCACCTTGCAGCCCCCAAAGATATATTTTGCTAAGTGCATCTTTCTTTCTATCTTGCACCGTGTAATTAGCTAACAATGGATGGATTCAAAGCATATCTGTTTCCAGGGAAATAAAGGAGGATTTAAACTTTTATAAAATAATTTTTTAAATTTGTACTTGGAGAAGAAATCAATAATTCCAGTCAGAAGGCTGAAGGTCAAGTGAGGTCACGAGTCCTTAGTCATTAGATTAATAACTCCAGTCTGAGTGGAGTTACTGCTTATAAACAGAGAACATTTCCGCTCCTCACCTTCTTGAAGACTGCTGGGTTCGGGAGCGGGGGTCCAAAAGGGGGCACATCTTCCCTCGCTGTAACAGACACCTGTAGACACAAAGCAAAAACAGTCGCATATCATTAGTGTGTACTTCAGGACAGCACAGGTTTCAAGCTGAGAGCAGGAAACATAGTCTTGGGGAAACCTCGGAGGAAACTGTCATGACTGGCGAGTGATTCATCATGTACTTTGTTATTTATATGTACATAACAAACACCTAACAACACCCATTGAGAGTTTCAGCCTTGTGCGGCTTGTTTGAGCAGAAGTAGTATCATTTCAGTGCAATTTTCTGGCTACCTTGTACGTCGTGTGCTCTGTACAGGGGTTCTCAACCTGCACCAGCACATAAGCATGCAGAAAGTTGGAGGCGATCATGTCCGGAACAAACGGTGTGGCCTCTTCCTGGAAGACTGCGGCCACGATATCATTTCCTATGTGCCTCTTCCTTTGGAGCTGAGGAGAAAAGATTTATTAGTTGACCTCAGATTCTTTAAAAGCACACAGCTTCTGGTTCCACGTAAACCACTGAATGCAAGAAGACTTTATTTATTTCTTAGGAGGATTTAAGAGGCTTCACATCAAAGAGCAAGATTTAACATTTAGCCATAGCTTACATAATAGCAATTTAGTTTTTTTTATTAGAACAGCATAACACACTGTCAATAACCAGACCAAACCAATTTCATTTTGATGTTTTCTGAGCACAAGCATCCTCACATGGCACCTAAATCCATCGTGCATTCACCGTCACAATAATGAATCCAGAATTAAAGCCTGATACCTGCTGAACGTCGCCCTCGGTGAAGGGAAGCTTAGTTGACACATGGAACATAATCTCTCTCTGTCTGAAGACGGTGTAGACAGATTCAGACCCGGTCTGTCCATGGGACACGTCCAGCCCGCCGCGGAACCTGTCACATCACCAAAGCGCATGTGTCATGTTCTCTGTGTGGTCTCCAGCCGTCATTCATAGGATAAGCTTCTATTTCATGCATCGGCTTTGTCACATTTTAACCAGCTCAGGTGCTATCCACAGGTGTTTTGCCGTGACGTGTCAGCTCCAATTTAAAGGAACCCTAACAGTGAAGGTAACAAGTGTAATACTACAGAAAAAAAGCAGACTATACAAAGCTCTGATTACTTGTCCATGTGGCACTTTCTTCCCTCGGATCTGTTTCACTAAGCAGTTTATCCAAGTCGCATGCTGAGTCCAAAACAGCAGGACAAATTGCTCCAAGGTTACAGTAATTAAACCCTGCTATTTTCCTCTCCTGCAACACACTTCTTTTTATCCTTGTGCACCTTATTCTCTGGTCTCTATTTATTTTGATTGTTACTCAATTCTGCTTTTTTTTTTATTTATTTTTTTACACTTTAATAACACTACATTCTGCTTGTTTTCTTTCGCTGAGTCTCATTGTGCTCCTACCCTTTAAAATCCTGGAGTTCAATGTTGTCTCCTAAGATACCGAGAAACTCCTTGAAAGCAGGCGTCTCCTCATTGTTCCCAAATAACTCTTCCTCCGATGTCTGGGAGGAGAAAACACACACATAAATAGTGGACGAGGACAGAAAACAGAGAGAAAGGCGCAAGACGTGAAGCATAGAATCAAATGGTGCATTTGAGGTAAACAGGAGCCATTTAAATCCATCACCTGTCCAAACTTCTGGTAGATGACGCCAAATTTGAACGTGTTGTTCACCTCGTGTTCGTCATACGCCACTATCAACTGGGAGCCCTGTTCAAAGACAAAAACGGTCATTTCATACTCTCTCCTTATGGCTATTAAAACACTTTCCATGTGCAGTAGCAGTTAGGAAAACATGTTTTCCTCCTCTCCAACATGTCTCCAGGGCAGGTTTATTAGGCCCTTGTTACGTAAGGCTGACAAACTGTCGTGGCCCCCAGCGAGGGCAGTGATCCTGTCGCTGTCTCTTGCATACGGAGACACAGATGGTTTTTTTCCTTCCCTGAGGCACAAGCTGAAAGCATGCTTCATCACACTCCTCCACCAGGCTCTCAGGAGGAGGAGGAGCAACATCCATCATGTCCATTTTAGAAAGTTGTCCTCTCATCCATCGGTTTTTGAATAATTCGCTTGCCGAGCAGGGCAGGTGTCGGAGAGGTAGGGGGCTTATGAGGGGTAAAAAACGTGATAAGGGGTGTGCTATTTCTTTCTGGTTAGGAAAGTTAATCTATGCGCAGGGTCAGGTGGGCGACGCTGGCAAATATAATTAAAGGAAACAGCGCGTCAGTTAAATGTTTAAAACAAAAATGCCCTTAAGTGAATGCATGAAATATTTATAGATGTGCAGAATTTATGAAAAGTTATGCACGAAGGTTACTATAAAGTTGTGGCAGGTATTTTCTGAATGTAGCATTAGCATTTTAAACTCCGCTGCTCCTCTTTATCTGTCGGCAGACGCGCAGGTAGCTCATGTCAACCGGTCATGATGAGGTTGCAGTGTGGGAGCTGAGGATAAACTCACCCGAGGATACAGGACCGGGTTGAACTTCAGCCCTGTGGCATCGTCACACAAAAGCTGAGAGAGGAAAAAAAAGAATAAAAAAACCACATCGTGTGAAAGACATCTCATCATCTGTACCAAAAAGTGAACCAACTGTGAGATTGAAAACGTTATAGCTAACAGAATTTAGTACTTACACATGTATTTAGGAGTTTAAATATATTGTATATCTCTGATTTATCATCACTTTGCTTAGAGAGTGGGTTCATTAGGGTAAAAAATCATCACATGAAAAATGGGATTCATGGATGATATATATTGTTGGAAGCGTAAGATGAAACAGATACTTTTAAAAAAATTTTTTACATTAAACAGTTTTTCTCTTTCAGAAATTAGTAAAATATCGACTGCATAAATCGTTGTCAGAGTCCTCCCAGATTGGTTTAACAGGAGACGGGAGTCTTCTACCACTGGGTCTATCCAAACAGTAATTTGCACTGGCAGACTTAATTGAATTAATCTCCATCAGTTGAGGAGTCAGTCAGAGTTTCATCGCCTCTTTTGAATATCTAATCACAAAGACTAATAATTACCAAAGAAAGTTTAATGAAGTTGGGTTTCATCTTCTAATATATACAGAAAAAAAATGTAAGGAGGAAATTAATAGTGTTACTTTTCTGATTGTGACTTTTTTGTTGAATGTGTTTGTTTTGTTTCTGTGATTTGTCTTTTGACTCCTTCAGTTTACTGTGATCCAGCCTCCATGTATCAAATCCAGCATTTACAGCTGCGTTTTTAAACCTTCTGTACTTGTTATCTTACCTTGGCAATCTGCGGTACACTGGGCAGCTGGTTGATGCCCGCTAAAGAGATTCTGTCATGAACTGTTTTGGTCCTCGACCTGCAAAGTGAACAAAAGAAGGAGCTTTGTTTGTAAGTTTTCAGAAATGTGAACCATCAAGGAGATTTTTTAGCTTATGATGAGTTAGGTTCCCAAACATTTCAGATGCTTGAAACATACAAATGATGATCCTAATCTTATGGAAGATGACATTTTGCAATAGTTATTTAGTATTTTAATTGTATAGAAAATTTGGTAAAAATAAAGACATTATACACCGATCAGGCATAACATTATGACCACCTGCCTAATATTGTGTTGGTCCCCCTTATGTGGTCCAAAATGCTCTGAACCATTGGGCATGGACAAGAGGACCTCTCAGGGTGTCCTATGGGGTCGGGACGTTGGCAGTGGATCCTTTGGGTACTCTGGTTTGTGCAGTGGGGCCTCTGTCAATCAAACTTGTTCCACTGCATCCTGTTGATGCTTGATCAGAATGGGGTCTAGGACGTTTGGAGGTCAAATCAACATCTTGGGTGACTGTCATGTTCCTCGAGATGTTCCCGATTGCTTGATGTCTTTGCCATGTGGTGGGGTGCATTTTCCTGCGGTGGTAGGCCAGTGACATTTGGGATTTCCATTTGCATGAGGGAGTGTGCTTGTTCTGGGACAATGTTTATTTGGGTGTCTAAGTCTCATCAACTCGGATGCCAAAATCCAAGGTTTTCAAGCAGAACACCACATAGTAGCAATATGATCAATGTTATTCACTTCACCTGTCAGTGGTTTTAATGTTGTGGCAGATTGGTGTATACCAGATCTTAAGAATATTGCAGTATTTTACAGGGAAAAGAAAGGGTTTTGCTCTAAAATATTTACCATACACAAAAAGATAACTGAAAGATTAACACTGAGGTACAGGACGAAAGACAAAGATTAAATTGAAAATGTATTACACCACATCTTTCAGAAATCATATGTAAAGATGTTTATTGTGGTTTGGCTTATTTAGCCATAGATATTATATTGTAATATTCTAGTAAAATACTTATTTTTTATGGGCCTCGTTTTATGCCTTTTTGTGCAAGAGCTAGATCCTAATCAGTGACAGTTTGCAGAACCTCTTAACACATAGCTGAGCGAATGTATGGAAACCTGAGCCAAAAATGACTGGAGGCTCAGGTCAGCACAGGTCAACGCTCATTCACAGCTTTTTTTCAAATCAAATCAAACTAGGTGTCACAGTCTGACCTATGCAAATAAACCTACAGGTCCACAGCCGCCTCTTCGCTGCTCCATCTGACTGTTCAGCACAACAGACTCACAGACACCCAGGTAATAGTTACAGGAAATATAAACAGACTTCTCACCCTAGCCCTTGACATAAGGAGACAAGAAACTAATGGGAGAAGTGGAAAAACACATCATCTCTTCAGCGGCACTTCTTGTAGCTTTACATGGTATGTAATAAAATAAAATACAATCATCACGCTGACTTGCGACATTGTCATTTATCACCTCTGTACGTCTCACTTCAGATCCTTGGTAGAATCCTGTAGTTAGCATTTAGGATAAGAGAGCTTTGTTTGCCACTGGGCCATGTTAGCTGGCCTCCATTAGCCTCTAAACACTGCCAGTCAGTTGCTGAGCCTTTCAATTGTCAGCAAAATGCTAAGCCTCTCTGCTATCTCAATTGAACCAGACTATGACTACAAAAAAAGACAGATAGGGATCTGCAAATCTCAGATGTGGATAAAACAGAGAAACGCAGGAGAAAGGGCTTTTTATTCTCCCGTCTATGACTTGAACAGGTGTGACAGATGTGTGGCCTCAGTATATATGCATCTACGAACACAGTCATAATCTACCATCCAGAAGCGCGCACACACATTTACCGACCTGCGTGTTCTGTCGAGGCACGTCGTCCTTTCTTTCTCTTGTTTATCGATAGCTATCAGCACTTTCTCATTTTGGCTAACAACACTTTCACAGAGCAGCTTTCTGCGGGGGTTCTGTTTACTTCAGTGCAACAGCTGAAAGAAGTCAAACACAACCATGGGTTTCAGCACACATATGCACTCACAAACACACAAGAAGGCCTTACTTTGTTTTCATATTTCAACAAAAAGCCACAAATCTGAGCTGTAAGTTTTCTAAATTCTTTGAAATTGTGAAAATAACTACGGCATGGTAACAGAATTTGAGACAAACTAGAACTAAATATACGAGAGGATGGTGGGTTGGAAGGGTGTGAATACAAGTCGCCATCCCTCCTCTCCCAGCTCCACCAAGTCTTCAACTGCTTATTGTTATTTCGCTAATAGCACAGCAGCTTCCACTCTGAGCAGCCTTTGAGGCACAACTGAGCAGAGCCAAAGGCCGCTCAGATTACAGTGCATTGGGAACCTCACCATCCACGCTATATGCACACTCTCTTAGGGAGTGGGAGGCGGCAAGGGGGTGCAGAGTGACAGAGACATAACAGCCATTAAGGAGTTTTAAGTGATATCTCTGCAGGGCCACCAAGAGTTCTGGGGTGGCTGCCACGGTATCGAATAACGATAATGGCCAACACCTACAGCGGCTTGGTTTTCTCTGTCAAATCGGCCATTTAACATCTTAGCAAGAGTGGCAAAGGCTTGAGCATTTAAATTGACCCTCTACTACATATGCACACAAGAAGCATGAGCTAATTTGTAATATGAACATGCTTTTAGAAAGGTGCCTGTGTGATGACAAATGACGGGGGCTTCATCAGAGGTTGTGTGAGGGTTAAAAAAAGTGGGTAAAAATTTCCATAAAACATACACATGTTCACATTTCCAGAGTGGTTAATACCCTGTTTATTTAATGAACATTCTCTTAGTAACTCACTTACAAAGCGTACACTAATAAAAAAGACATTTAAAAAAAAAGCATAAATGGAATTTTAAATAATCAAATAAAATATGTTGAGAAAATTGGAGGTAGGAAAGCTTTTTTTTAAAATTTCCTTTAGAACTCAAAAAATTAAAACAACTAAAATAACTCTGGTCCAACGTAAAATGTCTGTATTATTTTTTCCACAGGAACTTCTCATTAGTTTTCCAGAGACTCTTGCTCTCCTTCTTCTCAAACCTACTTCTAGCGGCAAAGTTAGTGTTGATGCAAACTCTCTGTACTTCGTCTGGGTCTGTTAATCTGTTGATGCTCTCCTCGTTGCCCTCATTCAGGATGTCCCAGAAGTCTTTGCGACCACCCTTTGATGCCTGCACTGCTGTACTGACCTGCTGTGCAGACTGTGTGTGTGAGCGTGAATCAGGAGTGTTTCTGGATGGTGAAGGTGTGGCAAAACTTGTGTTTGCTGATGCTGCCAATGCGGGGGGTGTTTTTGGGGTGTTCCTATGTTGTGCACTCTTGGATTTGGGTTTTAGCAAGTCATCAAGGATTGAGGTATCTCCTATCAGATCAGTTAGGAAGGAGCGATTACTGGAGGTAGACGGGGCCTGAGAACTTTCTCTCTGCCCTTGTAGAGTTTCTTTTATGCTCAAAGATAATTTCTGCTCTCGCTCCCTTCCTGGTGCTGCGGGTTTGGACACCAGGGTGGACCTGCCATGGCTGAAGTCCGAAGAAGAAGGGGTATCTCTGTCTGTGTGGTTCAGGAAAGCAGCAGCCTCCCCAGACCCCAGACCACTGCTGCTGGCCAGATCCACGCCAAGACCACCACCAGCTCTGTAGGCTCCAGAAGTAGAAACACTACCCCTCTTTGTCCTCTTGTGTCCTCTGGCACTGCAGACCGTCTCTTCCTGCTCCTCTGACTCAGGACTTGGAACATCACTTAGAGGTTCTAGCACATTCTTTTGTGAGATCTTTTGCTTTTTGGGGGGTTCTCGAACATCCTCTTGCAGGATTCCAGACCTTTTCAGTGGTGCAGAAACATTGGCTTGTGGAGTTTCGGGTTTAGTTTTGGGTTCTGGATTCTTCTGAGTGTATTTGGCATTTTTTGTGGCTTTTGGAACTTCCTTTTTTGGGGTTCTGGTCCCTGTATGGCATTTTGTGGCACTTGCAACAAGTTGTGGGAAGTTGTTTGAGACTGTGTTAGCCAGATCTGGGTGGTTCAGTGAAGTGTAATGCTGTTGTAGCCAGGCCACTCTCTGGGTTGAGTCTCTGCTCAGAATCTCAACTGCAAACTGACGGACTGAGGGAAATTTGAATTTTTCTGCCATTTCCTCCAGCTGCTGCCTACACAAAAAACACACGAAGATGGAAAACAGTGTGAAAAAACATCAACCACATCCAACCCATATTCACACATGCACATTAAGTACAAAGCCAGAATTTGGCACTTGTGAGCGTACTGTAAGGTACTTTAAATCACACGTAAAACAACGTCTTTAAAAAGCCACAAGGTCTATACTAATAATCAGATATTCTGCGAGCCTGTCAGGCCTAACCTAAGATGAATAGTTCTCCACATATTCAGGCTCATATCCAGACAGCAATGCAGTATGAGGTGTTTTTCCTGAGCTCCTAGGCAGTCATTAAAACGTTGGTCTAACCAGACGCAGGGACAGAAATACTTCAAAGTCACTGGTGGTACAGCAGCATTATGGTGGTGTTATTACCATTTGTGGCTTTCACTGGAAAAACAATAAATAAAAGTGAGGGCAGTAAAACCTGACGTGTATGTGAATTTAAATCATTACATGGCAAGGTTAATTGAGGCGATATCAATATAACTAGTGTGTATTTTCACTCCCCGGTGAGCCTCTGGGCAGAGATACAGTCTTCCCCTTTGGGAGGGAGACTGGAGCCACAGAGGTGTCTGTGTGTTTATGTACGAGTGTTTGGGAAGGTAGTGGGTGGAGGGGATGCAGCAGGACAGACTTGTGTATTTGAGTATTATGTGTCTGTACGTGTGTGTAAATGCTTGTTAGGATGTGTGTGTGTGTACCAGTGTGGGTTTGGAAGTCCTAAGGCGATCATTTTTGGTTCGTCCCAGGAGGGCTGCGGTTGTTAAGGGGAAAACTCCTGCACTGTTGGGCTCGATCATAACTGGGTAATCTTTGGCACGATGCTGGGAAATCGGTGGAAGGGAAAGCTCAGAGGTGGTCTCTCACTAAATGCGCACACACGCACACACAAACACAATTACTACGGCCCAGGTGGGGGCGCTCAACGCTACATCCGTGGTGGATTTTGGCCTACTTCCCTACACTGCCAGGAATTCCTCTCCTTCCCTTCATCCACTTTTTAGCTTTTCTCCCAACCAAACATCTTTTGTCTTTTTGTAGCAGGTCACCTTATCTCGACTCACTTTTCCTTTGCTATGTCTACTATCATATTTACCTTTACTCTTTCTTTTTCTTCTCATGGTAAATCTGGTCATGCATCTTCTTGCACATACTCCTTTCTACATAATTACAGTTGCTGTCCTCTCCCCTTTACCTCACCTCCTCTGACACCTATTCACTACCTGCGTATGGCTTTGGGAGTCTCTCCGATGATGAAGGTGGTGTGTCTGGTGTGGTGCACACTCTTGCTGGTAAAGGTGACTGGATGTTCCACACTGGGCTTCTGCTGCCTGGCAGTTGCAGGGCAGGGCTGACTGTCTAGTAAACTCTCCAGAAGACTCTGATACAATCAAACAAGAGTGAAGTATTACAGAAGCAGTGACCAACTTATTTGCAAGCTGTCTATCTTTGCCTCAGACCCAAACACACGTTAGTGCAATGAAGCTAGCTTCAAACAAGCAAAAGCTGCTGTGTTGTGACAACAATTACTTATTAATAACCACTGAGCTACAGTTAGTCAACAAATATCCACTTTCATTTTCAATGAGCATGTGCATCTCATACTGTATTGGCAGGCTTAATTTTGCATTTAAATATGTAGTTGCCAGACATGCTTTAGCAGAAAACAGGTCTAAATGACACTTTCTACCCCAAGGTGTCTGGACATTTGTGTCACTTTTTTTTTTTAAGGAAAATTATTCTTGTTAAGTTTTTGTGATTGCATTTATCTAATCCAATTTGGAATGGCAAACAGTCCAATCAATCTCCAAACTTTAAGAAATCAACAAAACTATTTAAAAACACTAAACATTCCAGTTGACAGGAATTAGTTTTTTTGTTTTGTTTATTTTGCATTAACTGATCCTTTATCTAGTCATCATCACGGGGGTAAAGTGCTGGATTGGGACTGTGGCAGATAAAACTCAATATTATACGTTTGAAGAATCACTGTGTACCTCCTGGGTGCCTTGAAGGTGATTAGCTGGAAGCTGTGAGTACAATTTACGTTCAAACACGTCTCGTACAGCAGCTCTACTGATCAGCTCCTCTGCTTTGCTCCCACCCACAACACGCTGGTTAGAGTGGGTGTACACCACCTCCTGTACGCCGCCTTTAACCAAAAATGTACATTATTAAAGTTGAAATAAAGTTAATTAAAAATTCCATAGCATAATAAAATAAACATCGGATCTCACCTAGCACGCTGTCAATGGTTCCATTCTTGTCTTTGGATGCTGGAGATTTCTGACCTTTCAGATTTGTAAATGAAACAGCTTTTCCTGCTTGTCTCTCTGGTGTGTCTTTTGCAGCTCTTTGCCCATGTTTTAGCAGTTTAGCTCTGGATCTTTCTTTCTGTGGAGTTGTATTTTCATCCTCTGAAGATGTGAATGTCTCTATGTCTTCTGAGTATTTCAATCTTGCCTTTTCCCTTACACTTTGCTTCTTTTTGATGCGGTCCAGCCTTCTTTTCCCCTTTTCCCCTCCTCCGTCATGCGAATTTGAAGCATCTTTCTTGGAACACATCTTTACCTCTAAGTCCAAATCCTCAGATTCATCTGAGTAACCTTCAAAGTGGTGCGTTTTTGGAACAGTAGTTTTGAGGTTATTAGCTTTCTTTTTGTCTGGGGAAGAGTTTTCATCGCTCTCTTCATCAATTGAAATGTTTTCATTTATCCACCGTTTCAGGCCCTGTTTCCCTCTTGCAGCATAATCACCCTCTTTCAACAGTTTTCTGTCTGAACCGCTGGATGTATCCCAGGTTTTTGCTCCTAATTTAGAGAGACCGACAGCACCATTTCCTGTATTGGAGCCCTTGCAGATGCCAGTGGCAGTATCCTTGTTTGGATCCTCAGCCTTTTCCTCAAAAGAGTTTCCTTCGGCACCTGAACTACTGTCCCCATCTGCTAACTCTGGCTTTTGTTTGACCCTTTCGAGGAGTCTTGAAAAACCATGCTGGAGGAGACTCATTCGACCAGGACCGGTGGAAGCATTCCCACTCCTGTTGCTGTCATCTGCACTTGGCTTTGAGGGCTTTTTCTTAAGCCCTTCCACATCCTCATCCTCTTCACTCCCACTGCTGAAGTCAAACACCCCTCTAAGAACCTTTGATGCACCTCCATTCTCCTTGGTTGGTTCGTCATTTGGTAGAGGGTAAACTGTAGGTGAAGAACCTCCAGGTTTCTTAAATAAAACAGTAGAAACAAACAGCTCATGAAAATTAGAGATAGACTAACAAACAAGGTGGTACATATGGCACAGCTACTACAAGAACAACAAAATAGACATAAAAATAGTAAATGAAGAAATTTAGCAACAAAAGTGCACTAAAAGGCTACAAATTCTTCATTTCCCTTGTTCATGCCATCTTCAGAGGGCCAGCCCATATGAGATTTCATTGTGTAATACGAAACAGATGTTTTCTAACAATAAATCATAAAAAACATCAGTGTGACACATGCCCTACACCATGATGTAATATGAACATAACAACAGGGTCATAACGTTTCCCAGAGTTATGTGAATGGGGCTTGAATTGGCCACCAACAGTGATTGTAATTTCCTAAAATTTGTGAACTACATGACTCTTCCCAGTTTTTGCAGAGCTTGTGTGCATGCGTGCTTACAACCCTCAAACCTCTCTCAGCATGTGTTACAGCACCCCAGTGCATTCTATATTTTTTTAAGAATCTGAATGGTCTCGGTGGAGCAGCCGTGCTGTAAAAAGGACAGTGTGCTGTGTCGTGCAGGCCTGGCTGGGAAAAGGATGATAAGGCGTATCACTGAGTAAATAAATAGCTGAAAAGTAGAAGGCAGGCTTCAGTGTGGTCTGCTCCTTCCATTAGGACAAGAGAGTAATTATATCCAGCTGTTTCAAACAGCATCAGCAAGAAAGTGAGACAAAGAGAACCTCATCCTTCATTGTCAGTAAATTACAAAGAATTGAGTGTAAAATATGTTCTGTGAGCCAAGGTCTGTAAGTAGTACTTCACTCAGAATGTACTATACTTAACTTTTTTCAGAAGTAATAAATACTTTCTGCCTGTAAGCTTATATGTTTGCTGTACAAAGTTTATAATTTTCACCCTGTCAGAACATCAGCTGTAGTCTACTTCAATGAGACGGCGTGGGCTGGTTGACTGACAGATAGGTTGGTATACCCTCTTTCACATGGGAAATGGAGGATGATGGGGCCGCTTGGGGAAGGAGATGGAGTGAGGGATGGGAAAGATGAGTGCCCTATGTTCTGGGTCTCTGAGAACGGGAGAGCTACTCACGCCAACTCCCTTGGTCTCCTCCTCCTTCTCTTCGCCTCTGTGTGTGCTTGTTGTCATTACACCGGCCTCCACTTTTCCTTCTCGCTGACAGGAAGAGACACACATTCATCAAAACACAACTCAGTGTTGTCCTGATCATCAACAAAGGACTTTGTAATCTTTCAATTTTCCATTTGTCTAAGAATATCATTGTGTGTGTTGATACAGACATGAGTATCCCACTTATGATTAAGTTTTTGATTTTGTGTTTGTGCATGTAAACATCACATCTTGATTTTAGAAACCTGTATAAGCAATTATCCCGAATTATGTTCTGAATATGCTAGGTGGAGTACTGTTGTATGTATATATCGTATGTGGATTTCTAAATGCTGCCAACAATACGTAATAAAAACACAAACATTAGTGGACACAAAAGCTTCTTATTTTAGGGGCAATAAACAAAACCATTTTGTCTTTTGGTGATGTAATGTTAAATATACCTGGTAATCAATTTGAGTTAGGATTGACATGTTGACTAATTCAAATTTATAATAGAAAAAATATAGGATGCTTGTTTCCAACAAATACAGGGGAACAAGTAAGGTTAACAATCACACAAATGTCTGATTAATTATGCTAAAATTGCTGGTTTGTGGTTGTAAATACCACAGGTGTTTGTACAAATAGCCTACATTTATCAGTAACCAGGACAACTATATTTATCATGTATATGAAAATATCAAAAACAGATTTCTATGTGTTCCATGTAAGCATATTATCCTGGGAAAACCCTCATAATAGGGATTCTCCTGTCTATGTAAACATAATGTATTTTTAGAAGAGTAGCTAAAGTAATGATATTCAATGGAAACAACAGTCAGTGCTACATGCCTCTTTAAGTCTTATATCACACCAAAAATATTCAAAGTTAGGTGATAACAATTAATTTTCTTGTGGCCATATAGCCCGATAAGGGTAAAATCCCAAGACTAGAAATAACATTCAAATTTTATGTTTTATGAGACCCTGTTTTGCGACTGTGGACATGAGTCAGTGGGACGAGGTGAGTCCAGGCAGTACACCGCAATAGAACACATCATCAATCAAACCATAAAAGACGTGTTGGCTATCTAACCTCTAGAATCTGGCGGGTGAGGCATGTCCCTTGGGTCTGTAGCCTGAAGAGGTTTTTCATCCCAAACAGTTCCCCCTTATGGACGCCATGCCCCTGCACTGCCTCAAAATACCGCCGGGCGCTCTCCTTGCCAACAACTGAGGACTGCAATTGCTGGAACACAGGAGGGAATGTGTGGAAATGCAGTTATATATAAAAAAAATCAATATAGGGCTCTGAAGTAAATTTTTCTGTTTCAAATAAAAATCATCTTGTGTCACATTTGCGAAATGATAGCATGTAAAATCAGACAGCAAGGACAGGTTATTTAGTGCTACAGTAAGTGGCTTAGAGCCCAATATTGAATATTTTAGTCATTTATTATTATTAAATCCAACACTTGGTAAATACTAGTATACATGTAACAATTTATAAAATGTATACATTCAGGCAAGTGTCTTACTCAGATCACAGTGACTCTGTGGTCATTTTGTGAGGTACCTGTTTGTAAACTTGTCGAAGGTAGATAACCTCCTCTATAGTCCCCAAAGAGATCAGCCGAAGAACAGTCACATCTCTGCACTGACCAATACGATACGCCCTGGTGACACACAGCAACAATCACACAGGCTTCATGCATGGCACAAAGTGGTACAACGATACAAACCATTTACATCTCGATTTTGAATACTGTATGCAACAATTAGCAATTTCCAGAATATTGTAAGTTTTATATTGTATGTCTAGTGGTGAAAAAAATGGTAAAAGCTGTTATGTGGCACTCAACCTACCTGTCAACAGCCTGTAGGTCATTGGCTGGGTTCCAGGTGGGGTCGAACAGCACCACTACATTGGCACCTACAAAGTTAAGACCAAGACCACCTGCCCTAAAGGAAAAGACACGTATTACTACTCTCTTAATTACTTACAAAAAAAAAAAAAAACACCTACTTCCATGCAGCTGAATCCTAATTTTATTCAAAAATACTACTTACAACCTAATATGTTAATATGAAACATAAGAAAACCCAAATAAAGCACTACTAACTGTTGGGCCAGTTCATTTCAAATCATTAGGGGCCTTTTAAAATAAAGATGTCACAAAAGGTTCCATGTTTGAGCAAAATCAATGCAGTAGTTACATGTCACAATATTATAAAACAAAACATACAGTATGTTTAATATGAGATACTTGGTCGAGCAGAAACTGTTCTAAAAATTTGACGATTTGAAATGGAATGGCCCTGTTATTAGTTTTACTACTTTCAACTAACATGGTGGAAACCAGGCAGAGGTTGATATGAGTGGAGCTGTTGAAGTCTTTGACAATCTGGACTCTCTCTTTGGATTTGGTGGATCCGTCCAGCCTGCTGAAGTCCAGCCCCTCTGCCATGCAGTAGCTCTCCAGCACATCCAACAGCTGACAGGTTCAATACACATTAAACAATTATATAAGATTAAAAGAACATTAATCAACTGTGTAAAATCTCACATTTCCAGTATCTAAATCAATTATGTGAATGCACCGAATGATAAAATGTAGACGCTACACAAACAAACCCACACAGAAGAATATCCACTGGATCATATTCGGATTGTATATTTATAGAGATACTATACGGGTAATGCTGAGGCCTGCCATGTATGAACTCTATCATTGAGAAAAAAGAAAAACTCAGGTCATGAAAATATGACCTCATAGTAGCCACAAATATTATCTTACTGTATCAGATGACAGCAGTCCTCACACTCTGCCGACTCTAATTATCTTTAATTGCTCTCACTTCTTTGAAATCCCAAGGCTTACCTATTAATCTGATAAAATACCATGAGGAAAAGCCATGTCTCAATTACTATTATTTCTGTAAACAAGTCATCTCCTCTAACAGCAGGTGCAATTAACAGGGTGCATTTAGACCTGCTGCTATGTTCAAAGACCAAATTCATGTGTATAAGTATAAAACTCAGAACAACAAACAAACTCAAACTAATCTTGACACCATCTACAATCCCTGCTCTAAATACCTGCTCTAAATCCAGTCCTGGCACCAACATATAAATCTGAAATCACACGGCTAAAGTCGCTGATTTACAAAACCCAGAACAGTAACACACAAGATACCCACACAAACACAGCTCTCACCTTGGTTGAAAGAGAAAAAATGAGGACTTTATCTCTCCTTTTCAGGTAATATTTGAGCAGCTTTTGCAAAACCTAAAAAAAAAAAAGGTAACCATGTTAACATCAAATGAAACAGCCCGTAAGGAGCAGATGACAAAACCCTTGCGTCTGTGCTATACCTTCATTTTTCCACTATACATTGGGTCTGACAGGGCTTCAAACGCTTCATTTTTGCATCTCTGCACAAAGTCTGGAAACTTCTGGAATACCTTTGCACAAACGGCACTCACATACATCTCCTAGAAGAAACAATTAAGTCATTTTAATTAAACCTAATCCAGAAAGCGCTGTGTGAACTTAGAATCTATGTGATTGTACCTGTTTCTTGCTGGTGCCTGCAGTAGACTGAAGCAGAGCTGCATGGTTGGCAACCTTCCTCAATATGGTTAGGTAACTAAAGTACAGGTTCTTCATTTGAACACCTTCAGAATTTGCCTGCAAGAGAAGAAATTTGTATTACTTAAGAGATCCTTTTTTATTTACCACATACAGGTGAGATTTATGCAAAAGCAAAATTCTGGTGAATGAAATGAATGCAGAAAAAAAGCAGCTACCTCTGCAGCTAGAAAAGACTATAGCTAAGTGGGAAATATATTTAGTTTGACACAGATTTGACACTTTAAAGTAAACAAAAGAAATGTGCAAAGTGAAAACCTGTATCACAAGCATTGCTGTGTGGATCTGTAGAAAGTACCTCAATCTATACAGTAACATTTTTCTCAATAGGTAACAAGGCATACATGGGCACAAATGGGTAAAAGGGATGAACTAACCTTATAGCAGCAGCCCCTGCGGGTGCGTCCACTTTGACAATGACATTTCTCTGAAGACCTCAGCAGTAACTTCACATCTTCAGTGTCCAGCACTGCCTGATACACAGTCTGCTGAAAGTCTGTCAGAGAGCAATACACCACCTAGGACAAAAACACAGCATCATAAACCTTTGTCTCAATACTATGATAACGGTACATTGTAGATGGTGAATTGTGTGTTGGCAGAAAAAAAGTCTGACTTAGTTTGATTTATTCAATCTTACCCTGTCATCCTTCTTGGGCAGTTGTTCTTTGATGAGAGCTTTAGTCCTTCTGAAGAACAAATGAGAAATCTTCCTCACCAGGGCTTTGACTGTCTTCCTCCCTGTAGCTAAGGCACGTTTGGTTGCACTGTGCTTTTGCCCTTGCTCAATGGGATCTGAAAACTTGTTCTTGAAATGCCCTAAGTTGCCAAGACAACCTGGTGCGGCCCTAAAAAGATTTTTTTTTAAATTTATATAAACTTGCAGAAACTATTTACCGCAAAAACTTAAAAACAGAAAATCCCACATGTGCCTGCAAACATGCAAATCTGTTGTGATATAAAAGTGTCATAACCTACCAATCCATAACACACCATAACTCCTCAAGGTTGTTCTGTAAGATGGTGCCAGTGAGACCAATTCTGATCTGATGGAAATAAAAGTGCAAAGCTAGTATCACAAATATGGCCCAAGTGCAAACCATAACTGCTCGTTATGATGGTGATATTCTCAGACTCAAGTGTGGAGACAAACAACATCAGCACTCTCTCCCACAGACTCATTATTAGTTATACAATAGCAATAGCATTCTGAGATAACAAAACAAACATAAAATATCTCTGACCTTACATCTCAGGGTCTTCATGGCCTGAGTGATCTGAGAGTTTGGATTTTTTATCTTGTGGGCCTCATCCACAACCACAGCCGACCAGTCTATTCTGTAGGAAGAGCACAAGTATATTTTAGTACCAAAAAATACAGTTAGGCATACAATTCATTAAATATTTAAGAAATACATACATTTATAAAGAAAATATATTTATTCTGCTTTATTCTGAGTGTGATGAGCATGTTTCTTACTTATTAAACTGATCCAGACAGAGGCGAAGAGTCTCATAGGTGGTGAGAGCAATCTCTACTCGTCCTTTCTTGATGCGAGCCAGCTCCTCCTCTTTCCTCAGCCCGTGGACCACCACACACTGAAAGTGACCCCATGTGTCCAGTTCATCTTTCCAGTTATAAAGCACTGACAGCGGGGCCACAATGAGGAACACCTGGATCCAATCACACAAACACCAAAATCATATTCAAAACTAATTAACACTATGATTTGCTGCACTTGATCTAATGCATCTGGTCTTCAAAAAAAATTTCTATATTCTTGGGAACGTGCATTATGATACCATACATGTATGTCTTCATCTATTCAACCTATTAATCTATCTATTGTGTATATAAATGTTACCCCTGAACATAGACCCCCCAGCCCCTTCCCATCTCCCCAGCTCCTTTAGCCCTGCACAAAAAATTCCTCTGTACCCAAACTGCATGTGCGTGTACATATGGCAATAAAGTTCTTCTTGAATCTTCTTGAATGTCTTGATGTAGGTAGCATATTTTACTACCCACTTTGCCAGGATTGCTTTGCTTGGAGGGCATCTGACTCTGCAGAAACTGGGGCCTGTTGTTCTTGACGTCCTCCCATGTGCCTGTTTTGTGCAACACAGCGGCAAGAAAACCAATGACCTACGAGATGGAGAGAACAAACATGAGAGTCATGACAAACCACGTGAAGAACAAATGTTGGCATTTTAACAATTCTGAAGACAATTTTGCAGTTAATATACTGTAATACTAATGTACCTGCACAGTTTTTCCCAGGCCCATGTCGTCACCTAGTATACAGCCTCTGGAAAGAACGTAGTTGTTGTAAATGAACCTGATGCCTTCCCTCTGGTAATCCCTCAAGTATCTGTTGATAGTGTAAGGAACTTTATCCTCATCAACATCACTCAGCGGTAGCGGAACGCACAGCCTGGGGTCTGTGTCAGTGCTGGGGAACAGAGGTTTCTCCTGGGTGAAGTGATCCAAACCTGGTCTCTTGAGTTTTAAGACAGGTATGGCTTCCTCGTCTTCTTCCTCCTCTTCCTCATCTTGATTATGATCAGTGAATATGACCCAGGCTGTATCATTACGCTGAGAGGTGGAGGTCAGCCTCTGGATGGTGGCTTCTCTCAGAGCGCCGTCTCTTGGGTTGGGAGCCAGACATCTATCACCTTCACGCCATGTTGCTGTGAAATGAAGTTGACACTGCATTAATCCACTGTGATTTGCAATATACATATTCCTGCCTCATCACAGGTGGATGGATAGCATGGTTGTGTCAGAGTGTTTAACAGCCCATACATCAGTCAGAGTGGAAATTTGATATTTGAGAGCACACATCTTCACAAATCTTTACAGACAATATAATATGGGATTAAATACCTTTGCATTTATCCACCATTATACTGATTAGATAATCCAATCATAGCTTTCTCACTGAAAGAAAGGCTAATCGATACAATGCCAAAGAGTTAGGACACCAAAACATTAGCTAGCTGCATTACATAGCGTTACGGTGAAAAAAAAACGGTGAAAAACAGAAACGCAGAAATGAGTAAAAAATGCTTTACAAACCTTTTTCAGCTGCAGAGGTTGAAGCCATCAGGATACTTTAAAGATCCTCTCTGCTCTTCTGCCTCTGGAGGAAAAGTCACTGTAGCTTGTTAGCTAGCTTCACTAGCTTAGCTAACATGTACGACAAAGGAAAACGCGACAGTGGACGGGAACAGAACATGTATTTACGTAAATTCATATCGTCCCGAATAAGTTGCTCATACTTCTTCCTCCGTTTAAGATCATTTATGTGAGGAAAAGGCAGAGACAGACACAGCAGGACCAGCAGAAACTCCACTGCTGCTCCCTCACTGTTTATCTATTTTCATTCCCGGCTCCGCACTTTCGACATATTTCCCTGATTTAATTATTATTATTTTTGAATAAAATAGTCTGCGCAAATTTCAAATCACTTTGAGGTATTGTTTTAAATAATGGATGATTTAATTATTTAAACGTTTTTTCTTTTACTTATGTCTGTGTTTAACATTGTGTCGAAAGTGTTGCTCACTGTCGAATCTGTGATTTCCATTAAACAAAATAAAATGACAGTTTTCAGTATTATATAATCAAAAAAAATGTTTGAATAAAACTTGATTAGCAATCAGTGTGGAATAATAACAACTTATCTGGACAGTATTAATCTGTCCTCTTGACATGCAATTTGCACACACACACAAAAATTGAAAGAAAATAATATTACTCCTTGGGCTACTCTCCTTGGCGCATAGCTTTTAAGGTACTAGGCAGGAATGCTCCAAGCAGACACAAGCACAGTTATTCAGTTTATATCCTGTCCTTTTTCTTTTTGAAGACTGCTCTTAATGAATCTCGTTGTATGTTTAAGGTCACTGTCTCATGCTGCAGAATGAATAAATATGGCCTTGTTGCATGCTGGATAAGAATCTAAACATCAAAAGTACCTAATAAACCTTAAACCTGGTATTTCATCTATATAGTCTTATAATGCAAAGCTTTACTGTTTATAAGCTAGTTGTCTTTGCACAATAAATTAGTGGCCCAGGTTACTCTGCACAGCATAACTTTTGAACTTTGAGTGTTTGTATAATATGTCACTGAGTGTATGCATTACTTCCTTGTAAGGACATAATTTGGCATGTGTGCCGAAAGTAATAAAACATATGTAAGATAAATTTATCATTACACGGATGACTTAAAAACAGACTCTTTTAAATAGAATAGAGTGCGGATGCTGCCAGAAAACTGACATTGAAGAGATTCTCATCATATCAGCCAAGACTGCTCACCAATTACAAGATTACCACACACAGGTCTGACCTGACACCTGATCCGAGAAAAGTACAGTAAAACCAAAGCAAATGTGTTTGTCTTGTCGTCTGGGTTTGATATGATAGTGATCGATAAGGTCGCGTTATGGTTGTCTGTTGCTGTGCAGAACAGACTTGTAAACACACAGTAACAGCGTTTCAGTTCTCCATCCCCGATTTGACTTTCCCTAAACGCTGGCCTTGGTGCTCCAGATGAGGCACGACTAGCTCCGCTCCTCGCCATGGTACACTGCCATACAAAAATGGAACTTTTTGTTCCTGCTTTCTCAACACTGGGAATTTATAGGGCAGCTGCCGCAGATGTTCTCATAAAGAAAGCCCAAACACTGATGTCAAACGGTTTACATACTGCACTAGATCTCACACACACTTGTTCTCTCACTGAACCACAGGGGCCTTCGCTGGCCTCATTTACAATAATACATTACCGCTCAAGCAGATAGAGGTGGGATAAATAGATCATTGGCTGTAGATAAGAAGTTCTCATCAACAGTCATTTTCACAGATGACTAGCTGACTTTGTTGAGTGACTGTGTCAAGTGGGCCGTGATGGGTTTTGGTTTAAATTCCTGAAATGAAGTGTTGGTTTTCAAACGCGAGCATAGCGCTGCTCCTTTTGCGAAACTGGAGAATATGTCCCGCTCTGTGAAAACTTTTTATTTATGATGTTGGAAAACCTGCCACAGAGCCAGAACTGAACCAAAACTGTTTGTATTTGTTGTTGCCAAACTGTTTCAGTCTTAATTCTTCAATCCTTCACACAAAAAGCAACTTTCCATGCAGAAAAATGCACAATTACCCATTATCTCAAAGTACAGCAAAATTAGCATTAATTTAGCTATTTAGGAAAAACTGCACAGACCCTTTGCACATGAAACAGCTGTGACTCTACAGTAACATTTTTGGATTAATACTGATGCAGAAATGTGAAATGTTAGTGTTGTATCTGGTTGTAGCATTCATCACATTGTATATGTAGCTTTTTGTTTTTTTAGTGACTCTGGCAGAGTAAGAAATAGTTTTTATTCTGAAATATCAATGATTATAAGAAACAAACAAACAAAAAAACTTAAGCAAATGCACTTAGCTATTGGCTTTGATGCACTGCTGTTTTCTAATAGTCATGTATATAGCATAGCATCGTCTTTGGGGCTTTTTTGAGGTACAACTTAAGTGAGGTCATTTTCATCACATTTTAATCTCTAAACTAAAAGGGAACATTCTATGATTTTTTTCTAATTCGATCAGGAAGGTGCATTTTCTTACATCCATCATGAGATTTCCCCTCTGGCTTTCCTGAAACCCACCTGGATTGACTTTCTTTCCTTTTTCCTCTGGATGATGTGTTTCCTGCAGCTATTACCTTGCTGAATTGAGGTTTGATTCAAATAAAAACACAGTGCTGGACCAGACGTTTCGCTAAACTCCTGTTATTGGTCAAAGTCGGTGGCTGGAGGGGAAGACCCGTATCAAAGTCTTTTCCCATTCTCAAGAGCTTCGGAAACACTCCTGTGTTCCACCAGCTCTCTCTCATGAGTCAGAGGGTCCGCCATGGGCCAAAAGCAATTACTACCGTGCCAAAAATGACAGTTTCAGCTTCATAAACACTGATTGCACAGATGGAAAATTAGGTTGATAATTCATACTTTTCTCTTTTTTTTCTCATCTGTCTTCTCTCTCTTACTCCTCCACTCGCTTAATTCATCTGCTTAATTCATTCATAGTGTCACCTTAAGAAGCTGAGGTGATATAATATGTCTAAAATCAACATATCCTGCATAGATTTTTAATCAAAAGAGACAGTGTTTGGAACGTCATTATGCTGAATACAGTTGCAAGTGATGGTTAGGAATTGACTTACAAAGAAAATAATGTGGAAATTCTTCAAAACTTGAATGTATCTTAGTTTGTGACTCATTGTACCTTTTCTGTGACTTTTGTTTTATGGTAAGGATTTTTTTCATTTTAATGCAATCCCACTGTATTCAGTGATTGATTTTAAGGTGTTTTATATCTTTGACTTGTTGACATCTCATCTTTGGAGATTTAATGAATTCGAATCCCAGGCTCGGTGTAATTAAAAGTGACACCCACATATTTTAAAAGATGTTTTTCACATCCCACAAGGTCCTTTTAACTTATGCTGTCACAGCTGCCATTTTTCAAATGCAGCTGTCATCTTTGTCATTCTCATATTTATCATTCCAACAGTAAAGGCTCGTCAGCAGCTAGTCAATGTAAATAGTGTCTATTCAGCAGGGCTGGAGACAAAGTGCCGCAATTCTTTTCAATAAGGTTGTATAAACCTTGAAACTCTTCCAGGCAGCTTTGAACATGATCCAGTTTGTCTTATCCCTGAACCTCTGGCTCTCATACACTCTCTCCTCCAGGTACTGATGAGTGAATTCTCTCTAATTGTCCCTGAGCTCTGAGATGTACAGCACTGAAATAGGAGAAGGAGGATATAAGAAACCACTTACTGTCATTCACATCTCTGTCACGATTCTAACTTTCACCTATGATCATGGAATCCCTCTGCCTCTGCTGACCAGTTTGGGGCCACAGACAGCCGCGATGACACAACTGATTCTGCTCAGCGAGTTCATTTACAACGTAGAAGCCTCTGATGACCCAAATTCGATGGCTTGTCCCTTTTGTCCTGCAGTGAGATGGAAAACTCCGCAGAGAAACATATTTACGATCAAACTGCCTCTCATTACACTGCAACCCCATAGAGGAGCCTTTTGTTTGTCCACTTTGGCCACACTAAGCACATCAACCAGAAAGTATAACTGACTGTGGCGTCTGTGCATATGGGTATATAATGTGTGCATCCTTGTGCTTGTTGTGTAGTTTGTGTCTCACTATCAAAGGCTCTTTTAAAGCAGCTGACAAAAACAGCAGAGAGCCTCTGATTTTTGTATGTTTTACTTCATTCTGGCAACAGCCACATTCCTTCTGTCAGTCACAAAGCGTTTGATCATGGAATGAAATATTCCACTGGACAATATTTCCCCCTCTTCCACCCTTCTGAACCACCCCTAACCCAACATGAACACCGACCGGGTCTCAAAGAACTGCATGACTGCACGTCTCAACAATGAGGCCACACAAAAAGCACCGACTCAGCAGAACTGGATGTCCATTTCTCAGGCGTTTAAGCATGCAATTATGTTCCCCTCCACTCCCCAATTCACAATCAGGATCGGGG
>OMNN01051518.1:0-14315 GCA_900302755.1 Chromis chromis | reverse complement strand
CTGATCTCAATCCTATAGAAAATTTGTGGGCAGAGCAGAAAAGACGTGTGTGAGCAAGGCGGCCTACAAATCTGACTCAGTTCCACCAGTTCTGTCAGGAGGAATGGGCCAGAATTCCTGCAAACTACAGTGAGAAGCTTGAGGAAGGATACCCAAAACGTTTGAACCATGTCATACAGTTTAAAGGCAATGTTACCAAATACTAAGGACATGTATGGAAACTTTTGACCTTGAAGAAAAGCATAAAAAATTCTCAAAAAAATTCTCTCTCTCATTATTTTGGCATTTAGCAAATAGAAATAATTTTGGTAATCCTAACTGATCTAAAACAGGAAAATTTTAGTCTGATTTATTGTCAGACAGTGAGAAAAAAATGGTAATGTGTCTTTTTATGCAGTGTATGTAAACTTCTGGTTTCCACTGTATATATATATATACATACACACAGACACGCATACACAGATAATATTGAAATTGATGTCCTGTTCATTAGTTCTTTTCTAACAACACTGAGCTTGTCTGACAACGATAGGTCAGGCATTTGAAGACAGACGAAATGTTAGAAACAAAATCAATTTAAAATGTAAAAGGAAAATAAATGACTCAGCTTCCTTTGTGTGTGTGTCACATTGATTTATGTTCAGGTTGCACTGTCTTTGTAATCATCCACAAGCACAGGCCAAGCTCGGTATAGAATTTAATTACTCAGACAGCAGCTGATAGGGATTAACTGAGGGAAAGTGACAAAAATGGAAGGTTATTACGCCCGGCCATGTTAATTGTCCCATCTGGTATTATAGAAATCCATGAGAAAATCTGAGACAGAGCTCCAATTAAACTTAGACAAAATGCGACTTTCCCACATCTGTCCTGATAAAGTAGATGAATGGATGGATGGGAGATCAATAGAGGGGAACAGGCGAGCATGGACAGATAGATGTGAATAGATGGGCTAAATAGAACATCTACCATATTCCAGATACTTGAGTCATGAGTTAGAGTTCGCTGTAATGGGAGCAGACTAAGAAATGAAACTCGGGCTGAAGACAGTGTGAAAATAGAACAGCACTAAAGATAATTCATCACAAACTGAGAAAAGATTATGTTTTCACCCCTCGTTCACACAAGTTCAAGTTTACCTCAGCCCAGTGAAAGTTCATCACAGTAATTTATAGCACCTCTGCACTTTATGAATTCATGTTCATAAATATGTAGCACCGCTCATGCACATATTGAAATTTGTGGTACTGTTATGGAACATCATCACATGGAAAGTCTTGTTTAGGGGTTTGTTTAAGAAGTCTGAGTCCTACAACACCTTAGATGTAAACATTAAACATAACCATATTGCTTTATGTAGTGCTTTTAAGAATTATTAGGATAAAAGTAAAGATTTTATCAAAATTCTCATTAGCACACGAGCGTACTCCGACAAACTTCAGAAAAATCAGAACCCAACCAATTTCAAGGTTCATAAAATTTAATTTCGAACAGTTCAGTTATTTGACAACACAGAAAATGTGACATTTAGGTTTTCTGTACCATAAACCTTATAATAAATCATGGGGAATATTTAGAATAGTAATTGTAAAAGCACTGAACTTTCACAGCACTTCCACAATTCACATATTAAATTTAGATTACCAAAAGTTGAGAGTTGTTAACACATTTCCTTGTCTTGTATCGACAACAAAAGGTCAGATTCAAGCAAAATATTATGTTACAGGCAGGTTTAATAAGAAAATCTTCAAATTTAAGTGAGTCAATGCATAGAGGCAGTGCAAAGGTTCCAAAATTGTTATGTTCGCATGAAAATGTCTTTTCATTTTCTTTAAAATCAAACATCATTTGCTATTCATGCCGTATGTTGCAATAGCTGCCTTCTATGCTTAACATCAACATGAAATTAGCCCATGTACCATGAAAGGGTCACTACCAGGGCTAAAACCAAAACTTTTGTACCAAGTCAATGCCAAATTTCTGAATATGTGCTGGTGCCTATTTTTGTATAGTACCAAAAGCACTGAAGTTACTGAAGATACAGGACAACAACATGTGCAATGTATGTAGCAAGTGCAGCAACAGGTCAGCTGAAATTAACCAAGGTTAGACACAAACAGTAATGCAGAGCATTTGGAACGAAAGGAGAAAAACTAATCCAAGCAGCTAAATGACACCTGCATCTAAACACAGAATTCAAGGTGAAGGACTTTCAGGTGTTACTTCATATTAACATACTGTCACAAATTGTAGATCCGGAAATATTACTATTATTGAAGGGCTGCCCCTAGAAAGTCAATGCTTTGAAGCAAGGTCGGAGATCACTCAGATTCTTTAAGTCAAGCATTCGTCTATCCTATTCAAAGTTAACCTTAACTATACATACTAGGAGCTGCGGTGCAGTGCCCGGGGAGCAGTCAGGGGTTAAGGGCCTTGCTCAAGGGCCCACAGTGGTGGTGACTGGGACAAGAGGTCGCTCTCACTTCCCCACCTCAACCTCTTGCCAGTCCGGGGACTCGAACCGGCAACCCACCAGGCCACCATTGTCACTATTGAGGCTTTTCCTTTAAGGAAATGGTCTTGTAGGTAACCTGTGTGTGCTGTAGATCCAGTATTGTGGGACCTACGTTGTCAGCACATAGCTGGTGGATGCTGAGATGGGTAATTAGTTACGGTAGTCAGCCATGAAGCTCCTAAACAGATCTCAGTGTAACAGCGATTCAGATGTTGGGTACTGTGTTTGCTGCCCTAAAAGGACAGAAATACAGGCCAGTTTCATGCAACGGTTTTGCAGCGGAGTTGTCAAGATAACTGAAATGCTCTAAATATATTTCAAACTATCTCATTTGCTTATTAATTTATGGGTTGTTTAAAGTGAAATAAAAAATAGACTCAAACATCTTGATTTAAAAAGGAATATATGTGCTGCCTGAGTCATTATTCCAGCAAATACATAGGGTAGCCTGACATTATATACCCACCAGCCACTTCATTAAATACACCTGTGAAATGTAATGCAATCCAACACGACAGCTTTGCCATAAATTCTGCTGCTAGGAAGCTTGTACATTTTCAGTTTCCGTTGACGTTGTCATAAAGGTGATAATTCTACTTTATGTTTATTATTGAGGTCATAGTGGGTGGTGGTTATGTACTGGACTGCATTATATTTAAGATTGTTCCTAATATATTGCCCCACTCATGTATGCTAATGTAGTGGACAAAATATTAAAAACACCTTTGAATATAATGCAGTATAATGCACACCCACACACTGTAACATCTATAATAAATATAAAGTAGAATTATCACCTTTATGACAGTGTCAACAAAATGTGAAAATGTAGAAGCTTCATTAAAGTAGAATTTATGGCAGAGGTGTTGTATTAGATTGCATTTCATCAGGCATATCTGGTAAAGTGGGCAGTGTGTGGATAGCACTGTGCATTAGTCTTCAGCCACCAATAGGTTTTTTATCCTCGTAGTTTCAATGGTAGCATTTGGACTTGCTTGAGTTAGTTCGAAGACGTTTCACTTCTCATCCAAGAGGCTTCATCAGTTCTAAACTGACTGGTTGGGAGTTCCAGATTTTTATACTCTTCAGGATCCATTAACACTATTGAAACTCCAGTCTGCTGGGTGTGTGTTGCCCCTCCCTCACTATGAAATGAATTACGTATGAGTCGTTATGATCATTCCCTCTCACAATGGCAAACAAACAAACGAACCCCATTGTCATGAACTGATGAAGCCTCTTGGATGAGAGGTGAAACGTCTTTGAGAAACTCAAGCAAGTCCAGATGCTACGATTGAAACTACAAGGATAATCATGACCTGGATGACTGAGAATCTCCACAGACATTAGGTTTGTTGTTTTTTTTTTAGCAGGGTTGTATTGATCATACATATGCATTCTCAGTCCCTGTATCAAGATCTAACCAGAATGTACAGGACATATGTACACAGTTGTTGTTTTTTTTAACTCAGTATGAGATTAACTTACTGGTATAATACACAAACCTTCTCGTGTACTATACCAGGTTTGATTCAAAACATGTCAAAAGTTTCTTATGGACAGTTTGAGCTACTTTTTGTTATGGTTGTATGATTCATACACACACTGCAGGACTTGGCTAATATATAAGACACAGCCTCAGTCACATCATTCCATTCAAAATGCCAGAGTATACAATTTGACAGGTATAAAATTATAATTTTGCATCACCAAGGCCACTCTCAAAGGCAAATCAGCAAAGTGGATACTCAAGGTGTGGTATTGAAGCTGTTGAAAAATCTGGGAAGGTAAAGGATAAGAACAAAAAAAAAAAAAAAACTAGTGGAAAGCCAAAAAACTGTCAGTGTCTGACGAGAAGTTTCTTCCAGCATCTTCTTTAAGAGACCAGAAGAAGTCTAGCAAAGAACTTGCTCAGCATCTGGCAGCTTCAACTGGATGCCAAGTTGATTCTTCTACAGTCCAGAGAAGTTGTTTGACTTGGAATGAACTCAATGAAGAGTAGCAGCCAAGAAACCACTTTTCCAGCAATGGAACAGAGCTACAAGGCTGAAATAACCAAAAGTTTACAAAGACTGGGCTGAAGATTAATAGAAAAGGATATGGATGACAATATTTGAGAAGAAGAGTTTGAGAGAGAAAGAGTCCTTGCAGTCTGGAGGGTCTGTCATGATTTGTGGCAGTATTTCTACCAGTGGTGTTGGAGATAACGTCCGAATTGATGAAATTCAAAAAGCTGAAAAGTACAGACAGATTTTGATTTACTGTGCCATTCCTTCTGGAAAGTGTCTTTATGGAAACAGGTTCATTTTTCAGCATGATGATGATCCCAAGCACACTGCTATTGCAGTGAAAACAGCTGATATAACACTGAAAGAGTCCAGACCTGAATATTACAGAAATTTTATGGGATCATCGGGACCCAAAAGAACAAAAGACAGCCCACCCTGGGAAGTGCAGAAAGAAGCTTTCTTTAACATACTACAAGATTATCTATGAAAACATGAAGCTGGTTCACCCAAGACAGTTCAAGATGCGTGAAGAGCAATTGGACCAAATACTGACTTTAGCTTGTAGAAGTCATTTAGTTGTAATTGTTTTTGTACCATTGTATTTTGTATTAAAACTGTGTACATTTTCCTGTGTTTTCTGTATCTTTATAAACATACTGAGAAATGCTTACGTACGGTCATTACTACTTTGCTAAAACGACAATGATTTAATAATAGCCTAAGACTTTTGCATAGTGATGTATGTCAGTAAAAAAAGAACAAATGTTTTAAATCAGTAAATAAAATTTGAATTTTGACAGCATTTTCTATTTTAAGCTTTATGAATGATAGCTCATAAAGTGCTCTCATAGGCAGCCAGCATTACAGTTTAGTCTGTCAAAAGCAGCTTTTTTTTTTTTTTTAAATAAAACTTAATTTTCAAACACATTCATTTAATTGATTTATTTTTGGTATCAATTCTGGTATTAAGAATTATAAAATTCAGCGGTAACATGACTTACCTGGTCACTACTATTGCCACACCCAGGGCAAATCAACAACAACTTGACAGACTTTTAGACACTGTTCAGTTCTTCCAGCCTCCACAAACTCATCTCTCTGAAACTCCTCCATTTAACTGTTTAACAGCTCAGACTAGTGAAGAGTAATTATCTTCTTAAAACCAAAGACCGAGCACTAGTTGCCGAGTGGCTGCAGAAGAAATTTGTGCATCTTGTAAGCTGAGGTGACACACTCAAAGTTACAACACAGGGCATAATCACTGCCTGTAAGCATAAGCTGCACATCACACAGAATTACAGAACTAATTCTCCGACCCACTTGAATTAAAGCTACATGCCTATTAAGCAGGAAAGGGCTAGCCAGCACTTTTGGGAGCTCCCCCCTTAGATGCTTTAATATCCAATGCTGTCAGTCTTTCTTTCATAGCGATGCAGCTCAGGGTTATAAGATAATCCATCTATTGTCTGTCATGCATCTACACTTAGCTACTCTGTGGGAGTTTTATGAAAAACAAAAACAAGGATACACTGGAGCAAGCCTGGTGTATTATCTGTTTTAACTCTGAGGCAACAACATTTCATAAAAATGTGAGGAGAAGCTCAGCTGGCAGTGGCTCATATTTTACTTACAGGAACAGTGTTTTGCAGGCAGAGGTGAGAAATTAAGGAAGTTTTTCTTATTTTCTAAAACTACAAATGATCTTGGTGACATTTTATTACTTTGAATAATTTGTATTATTAAACTTAATTAATGCATACAATGAGTCCAAATTGAACTCAAACTATTGTGACATGTTGCTCTCTCAGAGTACTAAACATTTTGATTAACAAGGCTTGTTTTCTTGGTCAGGCTCAAAACTTATCAATCACCCCTCCTAACATCCGTTCAGTTGGGAAACTTAACCAAATCTAAGCTTAAATTTGTGATATTTTATCCAAATTACTTTATTCTGTCTCATTTAAAAATGGGTTCCGTAGCACAAACAAGAAGCTGTTAGTGGCTCAGTAGTCAAGTGAAAAAGATTCAGGGACTTTTTTTGGATGAACTGCAGGTTGTGTTTAGAGCAGAGGTGACAAATATAGAAACAAATTAAAAATCTAAGTAGTAAAATATCTATAATATGCAGAGCCACTATTTTTGCAGCAAAAAAAGAAAACAAAACACTGAAACTGCTTGAGGTTGAGATGATAAGAAGATGGAATAAGATCAAATGGAAAATAGTCTGTGGACTGTTGCTATGCACCCACATCAGGAACACCAGCACCAACAAAAGACAGAGTTTTATGGTCTGATTACACCAGTTTACTATCATCCAGCTAGAGGCGGCTGGGCTTTCCCTCGTGTATGAAATGAGCTATTTAAATAAAATGTTGCTCTGGCTTTTCTTAATTGCCTTGCCAGTTGTGCATCTATTCCTCAAGAGGAATAAGCCTGCACACCAGATGGTGGTTCCTGCCCTCACCGCCATAGGCCATGCAATGCTCCTAACAACAAGTAGGAAGGATGCCGTTTAATCCCCTCGTTGGGTGCACAAACAGTAGGTCACTTTGGCAGTGGACTTTCTGTCTCTTCCCTCGTTATAGATGTGCAGTGTCCTCACTGGACTGGCTTTAGGCCAGCTCTACAAAAAACAGGAAGAAAGGCATTAAGGCCCACAACTAGACTCATTGAGAACCGCAGGGAGCAGTGAAAAAAGAGCATCAGCTATTGCAAAGTATAAACAGGAGGGCTGAACAAAGAGTGACTGTAGTTTACAGGCTCATCCAGTGATATCAAGAGGAGTTGTAAATGAATCTACGGTATTTCCTGTCGTGGTTCTGATGAATCGCTGCACAGCGCCTCCAGCTACAGTGACACCTTCCAGGATTGAACTTGATGGAATAGTCGGGTAGAGGTATGCCACTTTATCAGCCCACAGTGTGGTGTCATGACAGCCTCTGAGGTAAATCCCTGCAGGAATGTAAGAATATGCAGTGGAGCACTTAAAAGAAATGAGGTCCTTCACTCAAAAGCATCTTGTGGATTTCACTTAAAGTCAGCGACTGAACTAGTGGATATTTTCATTTATATTTTAATTCCTTCCCTCTCAGACATTTGCATGGCAATTCCATGATCCTGTGTTCAATTTATGGGAGACAGAGTCCATAAATGTTGTGTCTGTATTACTCTTGTTGCTGTGCTGTTTGATTACATCAAAGACCTGACCCCCCAGTGAACAAAAGAATACTCCTTTCTTACTGTCCCACATCTTGCAGTGAGAAGAAATTTAAAAAATACACAGCAAAGCACATTTGTATTTTATCTGAACAACAAGATACTAATGGTTAAATGTCCCTCCTCACAGGAGTCACCCAGTGGCTGGGATGAAAGCTGCACTCAGTGATTTTAAGTGCCCACAGCTCAACAACAAAATCAGTGAAGCGGGTGGGAGAGCACATTCATCTACCCGTTTGTGGGAGAAACCACTGACGCACTGTCACATTGTGCAAATCAATACATAGTGCCTCTGCATGAGGTGAAACAATTGTCAAGGTAAGAAACACTGTATACACTTCCAGATAATTTATGTGGGACTGGCTCTGCATGGCTACCCTCCTGTTTGCTAAAGTGCTGATAAAACCACCAACAGGATATTAAGGCCTGGAAAGAAAGGTGGGCATTTGAGATTAACACCACATAAGTAGGCAGCTGTCATTATATTATGATATTTCCTATGCTGTATACAATTTTACACTAGAAAATCACTTAGAATTGTATGCAAGGATTAAGGGAGTCTAACCATAGATAGGTATGGGACTTTGATTTATAGTTCAGCTTCACCTGTTGATGGCACCACAGCAGCACGAGATGGATGAATTTCTATGTGAACGCGCCATATTGCCTTTTAATTGTATTCCCTCAGTAACTGTGCTTACCTTCTTCTATCCACTTTATGATGCCAGTGACAGCAGTGAGGTTTGTGTTATCTCACTGCTCAAAGAGACCATTTAGTGGAATCAGTTCTGGGTATTCCCTGTCATAGAAAAGCTTAGACACAGCGCCTAAGTGCTTTGTGTAGCACATTAAGCCAAATTAACATAAAAGGCATTTAGGTAACATATCAAAATGAATGTTAAAATAATGAGGTAAGAGTTCCATGAGCTAACAAAGAGAGGAACGGACATTTGTGTAATTGGAATGTGACAGATGCTCATTGTCAAGCAAATCAAACAGCAGACGACTGGATATTTTTCTGTACTGTCAACACGGTAGTCAGTGAAGCAAGTTGCTAGCGATCGATAAGGTAACTATGATAGCAGATAGATAGAAGATGCAACTAGTGTAGTCTATTTTACAACAAAAAAAAACAGCTGACAGAACTACAAAGATATCCATGTACCGAACTGTGTTACCCGGCAAAGCTAGTTGTGTTTTGTTAAATAAACATACCTCAACTGAACTAACATCAGTACCTAACGTGGCTTGGTAAGTTTGGTTGTGTACACATGTTCACAAGTTAACCTACTCAGCCGTTCCTAAGTTTCCTGATTAGCAGGTGACCAGCACAGATTTAGTGATTGTCTTGTAACAACAACCTTAACTTAGCAAATGCTGCTAAAAAAAACGCTTTACAAGGATGGATTGGATTGGAGTTACCGAAGTGAACCCCTAAAATATTCCAGAAACCAGAAAGAGACCACTGTTGTTACAGTTATGATTACTTCAATTAGCTCCATGTTTCTTCTGCTAACATGTATCCATGGTAAGTAGTGTGTACAAGTCTGCTGTGAAGAAGGCAGGAGGACATAGATTTTTTTTTTTTCGCAGTGTCAGTAGTTTACAATATCATGCAGCCCTACAACACACAGCCTTTCAGTAACTATCATGTTTATTAATTCACATTAAAGCTGACTAAAGTAGTTTTACTAGCCCTTATAGAAACACTTTACTGTGCAGCAGCAGTTCGTACTGTACAGCAACATATTGCTACTTCTCTTATACACCGGAAGAAACCCACTGCCCACAACAAAACCACTAGTCTATGTTGCAACCTTCCTTAAAGGCAATGTGCAGTCAGGCTGTGGGTGTTAAAAACATAGTACTAATGTTAATTCATTTAATTATTAAGTGTTTATTTACCTTGATAGACAGAGATCAAAAGTGGTGGAAAGTCCTGCTTTAAAAATGTTATTTAAAGTTACCCAAAGTAAAACTATGTAATCCATAGCAGAGACTAAACAAGCAGTCAACCTGCATCTGAAGGATAACCGACACTCTTCTGATGGTTTGAGAGAGGAGTGAAAGAAGCCATTTGTGTTAAACCAGAAAAGCCATCTCCAAACAGAGGTTGGCTTCTACAACACCACTTATAATGCAGTCCTGAAATCTCCCACCTGGCAGTTTCACAACCATTTACACCACGAGGCTTGTGAGTCTTTGGTTGGTAAGGGGCCATTAGCCATGTGAGTTGGAAGAAAAGGAGAAGTCAAGTTGCCTTCTACGGAATCTCTTAGGAATATGTATATATATATATTTATATATATAAAGGTACTAAATGCAGAAAAAAAATTACTGTTATACTATTGCGCAGTAAATTACATACTTAGATTGCTGACATTCTTGCATTCATGTCAATGTAGAATTTTAGTGCTGTAGTAACCCTAACCCCCTGCCCCTCAGAGACTCACAATCATTAAAATACAAACGATACCCAATCCTACTAGGAAATAAAAATTAAGATATCCTTTTTTTTATGTCATATCATCCATCTCTAAGGCGTACCATAACTAGACTATAATTTTCATTACAGAAATAAAAAATATACCAACTTGTCTAAAAGTTATGACTATAAAGTGAAGTTTCTAATTGTAATCACGTCACGACATGTCCTCCAGCTCCTGAACAGTGAGTTTACAACCAACCAATACAATTACCTTAATAAATTGAGGGCAATCATATGACAGTTATAGTGCAGAGACAGTTATTACTGTCTGAGCTGTGCGAGATCCGAGGAAGATGTCTGAGTGAGGGTTCCACAGAGCTACAGAAACAACACATAATTTATTAAAGAAGACTTTAACAAAACAAAAAAAGGACAAATCTGCAGAAACCCTATAATGGATGGAGTAACTGCAAAGAGAGTTTGGCCAACATTGGCCACTGACTGGTTTTTATGTGATGAGTAAAATCTTTAAATTCTGGCCTCCAGAAATCCACTGCAAGGAGTGTAAGATTGGACAAATGTGGTCTCTTAACTTTATACTATGTATTTTTAATGTTCACAATTCTTGTAACCTAAACTGGGGTCATGAATACTGTTTTTTTCACTGCCCAAAGCACAAGATAAATTCCCCAAATGGCCTTTATAGTAAAAAAGAACGGATTGTGTTTTATATTGTTCATCACAGTTCACTGCTCCAGTAATCCCGCTGGATGGTGATGGTAGGAATGTTTACAATAGATGGCAATCTTCACAGCTTTTCCCCTCATGCTCCATGACCCTCAACCTGGTGTGATAACACTTCATCAATGGTCTGTCCCTCCCTCAGTACCTTCTCCACTCCTGTCTTCTATCTCTCCACTCTTACCACCAATCTCTCGTGGACTGTACTCCAGTATCAGCAATAAACTGGACTATCCCAAATTACTGATTTTGCCCCGAAAGGTACAGTGGAGTGGAAGAAACACAGATTCTGTGGGAGTATCGGGAAGGGCAATCTCTGAGCCTGGAGAGGTGAAATTCCCAGGGAAAACAGATGGCATTCCATACTTCATTAATCACCAGCCAGGATGACAGCTAGACTAAATTGGAAAGGCAGGGCTACTGAGTTGGTCTCCATCAGCCTCCCTCCTCCTTTTTTCTCCTTTTTCTTTTATACGTCTTCCTCTGTCTTCATCAGTTCTACCTTTTCCCACCTCAGTCCCACTCCTCTCCATTTTCTTTGTCCCTTCCCACACCCACTTTGTCAATGCTTTTCTTCCACAGTATTTCCAATCATTATAGTGCTCTGATTTATGTGCTTTGGAATTGCACAATTGTCGCTGCATTCCAGTGGAGCTTCTAATGGCACAGGCTTACTGCAACAGGTATTATATTTTCTTTTTTGTTCAGGAATAGTTAATAGTTCACTTTTGCACTTCCCAGATATCACATGGCAGTCGGTGTGGTGCAGCGTTGTCCTGCATTACTATCCAGCAGCTATCAGATGCCATGACAGTCTGGGCATAGTAAGAGTCACCTTGTCCCAGCTGACCACTACAGAGGCTGCAATAGGCTAATTAATAGAAAATGATGGTTACTATATTTATATGGCAAAACAGCAGCAAATGCATGGACTCTCAATTTTGGGTTCATGGTTTGGACGTTTACACATATATTAACATTTTTGTCATTTATTTCCACAAAATGAAAATACTGGAAAGCCTCTAACTGGCCATAATTCTTATGGTAATAGTTCAGGTATAGAGCTAAAACAGAGACAGTATAGGTTGTCATCCGAAAAAAAAAAGAATTTGTCATTGAAACAATTTTTTTTCAGTTTCAAAGTTCTGTTTTTCAATGACAACTTTCTGTCCCTCTTTTGGCGTGGAGGGGAGGAGTCTGACGGGAGGGGCAAGGAGTGACACATTTGCATATCAAGTAGTTGGTTGGTGACTGACATGACTGCAAGTCCAGGCAACGTAACTCTGCCTCTTTATGTTTTAATATGAAAGTAATTCATATGTATATATTTTGAGGTTTCTATCTTCGCCATGCTTCAGTACTTGCAGCAGGTAGGAAGGAAAACAGCAAACGTGTATGATGCCGCTGCAGCCACAGTGAGCCACGCTAAGCTAAGTGAGCTAGTGTCATGCCCGAGGCTGCCCAACTACAGTTCGGAAGCTGACTAAACCGGGTCGGTAACAAGACGGTACAGTTCAACTGGATCACAAACTACAGCTGTCAATAAATCAACACCTCTAAAGCATTAAATAAAGAAGATAGAAACCTCAAAATATATACATATGAATTACTTTCATATTAAACATAAGTGTCATAAATGTTAGTCACCAACCGGCTACTTGATATGCCCCTCCCCTCAGACTCCTCCCCTCCACGCCAAAAGAGGGATAGAAAGTTGTCATTGAAAAACAGAACTTTGATACTGAAAAAAAAATTGTCTGTAAAAAAGTCTTTTTTTCAATGACAACCTAAACTGTCTCTGTTTTAGCTCCATATTCAGGCCCCTAAATGCTGCGTGAAAATAAAATAAAAGCTGTCCGCTAAGACAAGTGCAACATATTCATAAATAATCCAGCAGTGCAATTTTAACTTTAAAAATGTGAAGAGTGATGCTTTTCTCTTTTTTTTACCACTCAGGACACAGCTGTCTAGGTCGAAATTTTTTTATTGAATTGTCACTGGAGAAAAGTAAGCAGAGGCTCCTGTTTCTGTACACTGAGAGCTTCACATGGTAGCCGATCGATGGACCATGAGCACTGTGAGAAGGCAAGTTGAAGGTTTCAGCCTTCCAGGAAGGTTGATTAATACGTGTTAACACATCTTATAAGATCAATAAAACCACACAACATATGCACAGCTTTTGAAGGCTAACCTTGCTAGCTAAAGACGTCACACAAGCCAATATTTGGGTACCAAGTCAATGCCAAATTTCTGAAAACTTATAGAACTCACTAATACAGGAGGTACTGGACAAATACAACAACGTGGAATATCGACAAGAAGTACAGGTGTAGCAACAGGTAACTCAGACTCAGACTCAGACTCAGACTTCTTTATTGTCATTCGACCCTTTGCAGGATGAACGAAATGCTGTTTCTTAGGTCTTGGTGCAGGGTTTCAGTTCAGTGCAATGACTGATGTGGAACTGTTCAACAGTCTGACAGCATCCGGGTAGAAGCTGTTTTTCAGTCTGGATGTTTTTGCCCGGATGCTGCGCAGTCTCCTACCAGAGGGGAGAGGGGTGAACAGTTCATGTGCAGGGTGGGTGGAGTCTTTGAGGATGCAGGTGGCTCTGTCCCTGCATCTGGAGGTGTAAATGTCCCCAATCGGTGGTAAGCTGCACCCGATGGTCCTCTGTGCAGACCTCACCAGCCGCTGAAGGGCTTCCTTCTCTGCCACCGTGCAGCCACCATACCACACAGGGAGGCAGCAGGTCAGGACACTCTCCACCGCAAGCTGTAGAAGGCCTTGAGGACATCAGTGTTCAGTCCTGCCCTTCTCAGCTTCCTCAGGAAATAGAGACGCTGATGGGCTTTCCTGTGACAGCCTGGTGTTGGTGCGCCAGGTGAGGGTGTAGAGAGGTGGACTCCGAGGTACCTGATGGAGGGACGATCTCCACAGCTCTCCGTCGATGAGAGGGGGGAGTGGCTGGTGGGGGCTGACCTGCGGAAGTCTACACCATCTCCTTGGTCTTCTGAGTGTTGAGGATGAGGTTGTTGTCTCCGCACCACCGTGTCAGGTCCTCCACTTCTCGCCTGTACGCCGACTCGTCTCCGTGGATGATGAGTCCGACCACCACTGTGTCGTCTGCAAACTTAACATAGATTGTTCTTGTGCTGAGCTCTGCAGTCGGAGGTCATCAGTGTGTACAGCAGTGGGCTGAGCACACATCCCTGGGGCGTGCCGGTGTTCAGGATGATGGTGGAAGACGAGATGTTATTAATTCTGACACTCTGTGGCCTCCCAGTCAAGAAGTCCAGGACCCAGTTGCACAGTGGCGAGGGGGCTCCTAGTTCAGCCAGCTTGGACACCAGTTTCTGCGGGATGATGGTGTTGAACGCAGAACTGAAGTCCAGAAACAGCAGCC
>OMNN01051517.1:0-26867 GCA_900302755.1 Chromis chromis | reverse complement strand
CCCTTATTTTACAGCAAGCAACTGGACAGGTCAGCCGCCATTGGCTGCACCTCCTCCACTTGGGCTGCCTTGCCTTTTTTAGCAGTCCCAAATGGAGCTGCAAATTCCATGTTGCTGGCAGGGTGACAGACTGGGAGATGGGAGCCAGCAAATGGGAGATTAGACGAGGGCCAGCCACCAGTAAACTGCACAATGGGCTCTCCAACCAACACTGGACTAGCCTGCCAGTTGTCACCTTCAATTTGGAATGATTAATCCCTCATGAATAGAGAATCATTTGTGTCCTTCGCCTTTTAATAACTCTCTCATTTCCTCTTCCTTGAAAACGGAGTCCTTGTTTGATGCATGCGAATGTTAGGAGGGCAATGGAGGCTTTTAAACTTTTACCTTATATGGAACCTTTTAGAATGCACAAGATTTTGGAAACCAAAATATTGAAAGAACTTACGAAGAGCTTTTACAAAATGTCTTGCGTGTGTCCGTAAGGTGGCTCTCATGGTTTGTATTTATTGCATTCTGCCTTCTGATCCCTTTATATTGGGGTTTTTAGAGTGAATATAGGGACAGAATGTGTAACACTTCTGATCTCAGTGGTTGGAGTTAAATAATGTCCCTGTCTTCTAAAATGGATTACGTAGCAAGTTATGGCGGTTACTCTCCGTGGCTGTGCAGGTTGACTCCAGAGGATTCATTGCTTATTCCAGACGACTCAGCCCTCCACTCGCACAACTATAAATTGTGACTTCAATTGCTACATTCTGGTACCTCATTATACTAAGTGTTTCCTCAGGTCAGTCTCTGGTTTGTTGTGATGAGTGTGATGAGAGGTAGAGAAGCTGATTCAAAAGCAAGTGGTACAAAAGTAAACTAGGCTGCAGTGCAATGTCCTAAAGCCTCATAGTCCAAAAGCTCAAAATATGCAGATTACTACAAGACAAGACAAAGAAAAGCAGCAAATCCTGAAAATTAAGAAACCATAACTCTTCATTTTTGCTTAAAATGACTTTCAAAATAGCTGCAGATCAAGATGACCTGACTCGTTGTTTCAGGGTTATTATATTCTATTATGTATGTACTATCAGGCTTCTAGTATGTTCCAGTGTGAAGATGGAGGGCTGGCGGGAGATGATATGGTGTATTATTGTGTAAAAGTGTGCTAACAGGAGCAGGGGATCGACGGGACTTAAGGAGGAAATGACAGAGCTCAGGTTTTGGCTACATCGCAAGGATGATCCTCTGCTCTCACTTCTGGGCTGAAAGAATGCATTACACCACTGCGGCCTATGTTTACTATGCACTGCCGTGACTCTGAAATGAAAACCAGCACTGTTTATAGACTGGCCAGTTGAACAGGAGACACAGGGAGATGGTCAAACAAAGCAGTAGGTCACAGAGATAGCAGCACTTAGACTGCTCTCTTTGGTTACCACATAGGTTAAAACCAGGCTGATCAAATGCCTTCTGTTGCCTTCATTCGTTTCTCCGCTGGGACACGGTGACCTTGTCCCTTCAGTGAGCCATTTTTATAAGAGGAGTTCAAGATTGAGCGTCTTAGTGTGTTACAGGAACCGAGTCGTCCTGTGCAGCCCCAGTGGTGAGAGCTGCTAAGTGTCAGATGGCGGCTGTTCTTACACGTGGCCTCCTGCTGCCTCAGCTGGCCTGGAAAGGGTTAATTCCCCCTCAGAGGTGCTCAGGTTTCCCGCCAGCTGTCTGTGCCCTCAGCTGTTTGTACTCTCGTCCCTATCCTGTCCCCTGTCCCCATGTCCCGAACGTCGCACAGGTCTCAGTCTGCTTAACCTCACTCACATTCTGCTGCTACAGTGGCTCAAAGGTGCTACTTGCTGCTACAGCACTGCTACCACTCTAGAAGTCCTTTGCTTATGACGTACACATCCATATACACATCCACCAGTGTAGAGTGAGTTAGTCGCTTTGCCTTGTTTAGTTTTAGTGAACATTAGGTGAGAGAATGAAGACTTAATGACACCCAGTGTCACCCTCTGTCAGCAACTGTCAGTGATCAGTCTGTGATGAATGACAGGGCTAATAGTTATAGAGTAAATGGATGATTGATTGTTGTGTCAATTTATTCAGTTTTCCTTTTTGGTTGAAAGGGCAGAACAACTGTGAGTATCTGTGAGGCCCTCCCCCTCCGACTTTCCAGCTGCTGTTTAACTAAAGAGGTAAAGGACCTTGGACTGTCAGAGCCCATCAGCAGAGCCTGGAACTGAGCTGCAGACCAACTAACTAACTGCTCAGCACTGTGTAGTTTGGGTTTTGTATTTTCTTGTGATTCAGAGCAGCTTGTATAAGACGGCGCCTGCTTGTCCATCTGGTTCCCTGTGAAGTCCAGAAGACTCTGACTTGACTGTGGCCCTCTGGATTATTTATTAATCCTCTGAGCTTTTTAACTCAATAAGTAAAAAGATAACTTGTGTTTAATCATTGCAGTGAGCTGTACCACAAGCCTATCATAAATGGGAAGATTTGAGTAGATTGCAGTGTGGCAGAACACTGTGAGCTAATCCTTACACTAGCTCCATTTGCATGTTTGCATGGAGTGTGTGGTTGGAAGGTCTTATCAGTAGAGTCCATGCTGGATCCTCCACCTCTCACCCACGTAATCAGTCACATATAAAAACCAATAGTGCTGTGCTCAGAGAAGTTGTCCTCGCCTGCTTTTACATGCTCCTTTTGTTATTAATAATGAATTTAAGCCTGTCTGGCGTGACACACGGCTGAGTTTCCAGACATTAAACTTGTAATATTCACTCACTTCTTCTGGATTACTGCTGTAGAGTGCTTTGCCTCTCGGATAGCTTTGTCCCAGTTCCGAGGCCGGATCTTCCAAAGGACGCAGCCCCTCAGAGGACCTGCGGTTTAGACTGAGCCTCTGTCTTCTTGCCAAATAACGTGGCTTAGAGTTTTCAACATGTAGCATCAAATATTGAAACGTTTATCAGCAGGAAGTGTGTCTCAAACAGTTGCCAAATGTAAATGACTCTGGTAAACTGGGGCAAATACCAGAGTTTATTGTGCAAATTGGGACATTACACTTCAATACAGGATGGACAACTAACAAATAGTCTACCAGGTTAATGGTAAATGCTGTATATAGGATCTTTTTTTGTATGGCCCAGTGTCTATGCAGTGTAAAGCAGAAAAGAAAGGAGACACTGGGGAGGATAGACAAGGTTCCTGGGTGGACAATACATTAAGGGATACTGAGGAAAGCAAATGATACACGGTTGTCTCCACCAAATTCGGGCAAACGAAGGCTGCATTTCTTGGCCTTCACATCTGGAAGAGCCTCAGATATGAGACAGGTTGTTATGATGTTCTCTGTACTTGTGAAAATGTAGCGAATCAGAGGATCCTTGTTGGACATGCAAGCAGCCTCCTTTTACAGCCCCTTCTTTGTGTTCACGTTTAATCGCCCTGGAATAGAAACCCCTAAAGAATATTGAACCCACATGCAAACTCTCTTCAATGTGTTGGCTTATTCCCATTCTGCTGTTGGAGATCATTAGTATCATGTGCTAAGTGTTCGTGTAAGTGCGTAGAAACGGGCATGGTGGGTTTCGGTGTGCTTTGTAGTCTCAGGCCTGACGCCTACCATGCTCTTATCATGCAGCCCACTCACCAACACATCCTGCTCGCCTGTTCAATGGATGTTCACATTAGTGTACGGTGTGGGGCTACGTCGCACCTCCTTTGATCTTAAGTTTATGTGAGCATCTCATCTGCCTGATTTGTGTGGCTTTCGCAGAGATGTCATGTTACATGGTCGGCCAGTTGTCATAGTAACTCAACAAACTAACACGAATGCGAAAATGATGTTTTTGTTCCTCGTCAATGGAGTCGGACTGAGCTGTGGCTGGATATTAATTGGAGGATAAATGGCAATGGATAATGAATGGATGATGCAGGGTATTCAGGTGTTGCAGTGCTCAAAGATGAGGCACAGTCATGTCCCTACACTCCTGGTACTACTAATAAATGTTTTTCTTTCATGGACACTGTAGAGAAACATGTTAAATAGGATTTAGTATGTTTTTAAATTTCTCTTGAGTTGCCATCTGACACACAAACTCCCACATTCAGTGTCGATATAATAGAATCGGAATTGTTCAGAGAAATGCTCCCTCCACCGCTTAGTATTTTACATATGGATGCAATTAGAGGGGTCCCAGCCTGTTTCCCTACATTGTTTATGCCATTTGCCCCTGTGACTATTAAACCCACTCTGGTTTCTGTCAGCCATTCATTGATCCTTGAAATACTGCAAGAATTAAAGGCTTCTCCTCCTACCTACCCTGCATTCAGCTGCTCAAAGAGGAAAAGCCCCATTAATGGTGTTGTTTTAGGTGTCCTCGTGTGAAACTGCTTTTGCAGTTGCAAATGGATTCGGTGTTCTTTAGCACAGCGGAGAGAAAACTCAGTTGGAAATGGTAGCAACGTCCAGGGAGGCAAAAATACTGTAGAAGCTGAAACAGGCATTTCTCAGATTTTAGCTCAAGTTCAACGTATTTCTTGATTTGAAAATTTAAATTCGAAAGCCTGTGTTACAAAGTGTAGGTTTGGGATTTAAAAGACTGACATTTACCAGTCAGATCCAAACTACTGAGTTGCTTTATGGGAATTGTCGGTTTCAGTGCTTTTGGATCCATACTACGGACTAATATTTCTTTTTTTAGATCCCCTACAATGAAATTTAATTTATTAAAATGACCATATGGCCCTTTTTATTATGCTGGAAGTCATATCATGAGGGGAAAAAAGCAGTCAGTGTCATGATTGAGTATTTCCACCTTGAAGCTGCAGTGTACTGATGACAGACTCTAAAACATGGATTCAGTCTTCTGTGGTTTACATGTGGCAAATCTAAGGAATCAATCCTGTCAATTTGTAAGGTGGCATTTTCTGTATCATTATTTGTCTTCAGAATTGGTTTCCAGTTCGACCATATACGTCTGAATTACTCAAAAATGGATGCTTGCCACTGTGTAGCATAGATTAGGTTTATAGTAGCAGAACCAGAAGAGAGAGGCTAGAACTACATAGATTCACATATTCTCAAAGACGCAGCAATGTAGACTTGCATCTAAGCCATTTTAAGACATAACGGGATTATTTTCATGGACTTAACGTAAACATATGTGACATAAGCAGTATTCACATGGGACTTGACCTTTAGTAATTTGTAGTAATTCTGGAGGTTTTTCCAGAAAGACTACTTTCAAGTTACAGTACGCAAAACAAAAAGACTGAAACTGCACTGACGAAACATTTAACCAAACGCGTATTGACAGCTAAAAGGCCTCCTGGGAATTCAGTCCCATGCTAATCTTCCATGTCCGTAATTTGTAAGATAAAAATTTGACCTGTGATAATATTAGCTGTGTGCGATGTGGCATTTCTGTGATTTGGGGTCAACTTTTCTTTCTTCGAAGGTTCACATTGTTTCCTCTACCTCTTTCCTGCTCGAGGAAGACAGAGGCTGCACTGGCGAACTTAAATTACAGTTTTGAGCATCTTCGGGTGCAAATTTAGGAGGACCCATTCACAGAAAGCTCAAATCTATCTGAATAGCCAAATCTCAAAGGGTGTTTAAGTTAATGACATTCATGGCAGCATGCATTAAAGAGTTTATTTTGCTGTCTTTCAGCAGGTTCAGCACTTATTATGTGGTAGGCTATGAGTATTTCCAGGAAAAATGTTTTCAAAAATTCAAGTAAAACACAGACTTAGACCGTAGCGAATTCTCTGCACAAAACAGACATGAGGGAGGCATAGTTTCTGAGACACATGAGGTCCCCAGGTAATACTAGTCCTCTGCAAATAGGATATGTAATACTCAGAGGCGAGCTTTTGGGGTTAAATCAGGACTGGAGGGGATCATGCTGTTTTATGAGTCCTACATGGAAGTGAAATACTCAATTGCCTCTGTATCCCCCCAACTCGGTCTTCTTCTTCCTTTCCAGAATCCAGAACTAATTTAATTTAATCCAATGATCTGCCCCTTGTCTTCCTACTCATAGCGTTTGTTTTCTCCCACAGGACACACTGAAGCCGACGTTCACGGTAGCCAGCCTACCAGGCACTACCAGCAGCGCCCAGTCCACAGTCCCCACCACCTCCACCACCATGCAGGTGAGCAGCGGACCTTCGTTTCCCATCACCAACTACCTGGCCCCCGCCTCGGCCAACAGCAACGTCAGCGCCAACGGAACTGTCCTCAAGACCGCCGGCGCCTCCACGGGGGTCATGCAGCTGCCCAGTGGCTTCACTTTCATGCCCGGTATGTAGAAGAACAAAACACCGGGTGCTTTGTCCTCCACGCCCACAGCTCTGTTGCAGTTTTTATTTTCTTTATGGTTTGTTTGTCTTAACCTCATCCTTTGGAAGTGAAGTGACACTTCTGCAGGCCTTCATGTTTTGTTAATGTCGCCGTGCTGTCTAGCTTATTAGCTGATTAGAATTTGAATGGCACTGCACCGTGACCTCAGCCGTCATCTCGGGGTGGTCGTGCCTCTCTCTCCGAGCTGTTTACATCACACAACAGCTCTTCACAGCCAGTCACCAACACTCAGCGCCTTTGGGTTTTTACAAAGCCCCCAGTATCCGGGGGAGCCACGTCTGTTGGCGACTGGCCCTGCCTTTGATTGTCACTTGGGGACGGGAATAATTAGGTGAGACGGACACAATAGACCTGGCAATGAGGCCTGATGAACAAGGCCCATAATTAGTCATGAATATTCAATGAAGGATGGGTGGCTTGTGCTGAAATTATAATTGAGGCGTACTTTGTGGAGCCAGAGCCTTGTGACAGAGTGGTCCTGAACTAGACATGACCCTTCATTAAGGGGGACTTCACAGGCACGCTCGGAAACACAAGGGATCTGTACCTCACCAAGTCAGAGAGGACTTTAGGGCTGCAGCCTCTGATATGGGGATCCCCAAAGTGATTCTAAATTGGCTTTCCAGTAATTATTCATCACACGTCCTTTATGTGGTGTATGTAGAGAAATATTGTGTCTACATCCAGCGGCCTCTAAGAGGAGCCTGGGGATGCGGAGAGGTCACGATTTCCCCAAAGGCATGAGAAATATTTGAATTTTAATCAAATATAATTTAATATTATCCCATCTGTTTAAGAAGCTGAGTGTTCTGGCACATTTATTTGGACTGTTCATGATATGAAGGGTTTTGGCACTTAAAAGCTGACTGGGGCAGTATTTTCTATCATGTATGCTGTTTGATCACAGTTCGTGTTGCAGCTATGAAGCGGAACACAACCAGTGCTCACTAGTGCTGTGTTATCTTTATACTGACAGTAGTGTCACTTGCTAGTAGTTGGTTGTCTGTGTGTTGCCACAGCTGAAGGTACAGACACATGACGGCCACTAATGGGTCCTGTTGGTTATTTTGACTGACGGGTGAAGGACAGCCAGACTTCACCTCTGTCAGTTTTCCCCAGTTCTTTTTTTTCTTTCCTTCCAGCATCTCTCTCTTCCTTCTGCAGCCTTCTCTCTCCACCCTCTCCCCTCCGTCTCTCTCTCTCGCTTTCTCTCTTGCTCGCCCGCTCGCTCCCTCTCTCCTCCTCACCACCTGTCTGGCACATAGCAGCAGCGCCAGGTGGAACAACACACCCTCCCACACTAAAACCTCCTCAGTTGACAGCTTGAGAGGGCCTGCCCACCCTGCTGCAGCAACTGTGTATGGAGCATATGACCAAATGTGAGGGTGTAACTCCAGAGTCACGTTCTGAAATCAAAATAGCTGCCATTTGTTTGTTAAACACTCTAATAGAAAATTGAAACAAGTCGTGCATTTGAAGAATTTGGGACAGACGTCTTCACAGATAGGAAGGATTTGTATTAGATAACATGGTCGTAGATTAATTTTGACATGTCTTGAAAAGGACTTTACCACACATGCTTGAGCGTCTGCCATATATGTAACATCAATCTGTTAAAGTGACGGCATTTGATCTTTCAGACATAGGTCATTTAAATGTTAATGTTCCTCATGATTTCTTTCACACATAACCACGACAGAGATGGGGAAAGTCACAGTACGCATGCAATATTTGCCATTTGCACAAGATTGCACCGTCAAGGAGGTACTGATGTACAAGATGCTAAACCTAAACTGTCCAAATAACTGTTAATAGCCTGAAATCAATATTAGGAAACACATTTACAACTGGATGACTACACTTTAGTGCTCATTTTAACAGTGGTGATAACACTACCACATGACAATAGAACTCACTTGGGCAGTTTTCTTCTTGTTTCTTGTGCATTTCTTATCGGTTAATGTGACCGCATGCAGTTCAGACTTGTGCTGTGTTGAAAGTGAAGTCCGACCTAGTAGGATTGCCGTCGCAACTTTAACGGCAAAGTCGCCAGGATGCTCATTGAGACACAAAGCCGACAGGTTCAGATGCCTTCAGATTATTAGTGCATGTCTGAGAGCGGCTTTTGCCTCGGTGTGTGTTTGAAGTTCTGTTAGTTTCACTGAACGTTTGCGTTATTTTCACTGACCTTTTTATAATAGCAGCAGCCAATTTAAAGGTACCCTGTGGAGTTTTTGAACCACAAGTGGCACTAAGGAGCCGTGTTGTTAAGACTGAGCCCTGACTTGGTTTCATGCACTCACGACAACACGGGTGGCACAATTCACACCCTGCCATCAGCTTCAAGCTTTCCTGCTGATCGACAGTTGGTGTCAGTAATAGCAATATGCCAACAGAGTTTAAGGAAGGCCACATTAATGAAAGTCCATACAAACAGTACACAACTTGAGATATTTTTAAAATAGGCTTTTTGAATATTTGATGTGAGAGAAAAACTGCACACAATGTGTTTTATGTCCTTCACAGGCACCATTTGATATGCATTACCAGGAAATTCAAAATCATTATTGCTATCTGCTCGTTTGCACAGCAGTCGTATCATCTAGCTGATGATCTAGAACTTTTAGTTATACGTCTTAAAAATATAGATCTTTTTGTTAGCCTTGCATGTGTCGCTAAATGCTGCTACGTCTTGGTCAACTGAACGTTGTCGACAAATGATTTCTCAGTGATGTTGTACTCTGCTCTAAATGAACTTATCACCGCTTTTTCAAACTGTACTATTCTTTCACTTTTAGTCTTATCCCCCCTATGTGTGTGTGTGTGTGTGTGTGTGTGTGTGTCTGAATGTGTGTGTACCCCTGCAGCAGGCACTCCTCTCCCCCCTGGCACCCCCACCATTCCTCTGAGCCAGCTGCAGCAGCACTCCCTGGCCCTCCAGGGGCAGCATGGTCAGACCCTGGCCGCCGCCCCGCAGCCACAGCAGGGACAGCAGGCTGTCTTCCGCTTCCCTGCTGCTGTCTCTCTCACAGGTGACCTGCTCTGCATGCTACCACGACTGTGCCTGCCTGTACTAATCACGATCACATCTTTGTAAAGCTACCGCTGCTAACGCTACCTCTTCTGCTATGAATAATACTCCTGCACCTAATGCTAGAATTATCTATACGACTTGCACAATGACTTCTTCTAACTCGGCTAACAGTGCTACCAATGGTGCACTCCCCTTAATACCACTGTAACTACTGCTTTTGCCTGGGTAAGGTGTTTGATGACTTACTATAGTGGCTTTATACCCTCTTTGTGTCTCTCTAGGAGCAGGGGTTCCCCAGCAGCTCCAGGCTATCCAGGTCCATCCTAATACTCAGTCCACCTCCAACAGTGACAGCAGCCCTGAGATCTCCCACACCTCCACAAACTCCACTGGTAGGTCAAATATGCTCTGAAGGAAGATCATCTCCCTCAGGACAGATTAAAGATTTAGAGTTGGAGAGAGAACCAGCTCCATTTTAAAACAAAGAAACTCTGGTGCTTCAAATGGTGGAGAAAGGCTATCAGGAAGTAATAAACTCATGAAGCTAATGATGATATCCAGTTTCACTTTTGAACCCAATGCAAACTGAGTTTCCACTTGTACACAAAGCCACCATCACAAAATGCAAACATACATTGTCTAGATGAGTGGAAACAGGCTCCTCTTGTGTGTTTCAGCCCCACTTTGTGCCTGAACTTAGTAAAAGATTCCCCTAAGATGATAATGTGCCGTTACTGCCTTCATTCTGCTTCTGTTTGGAATCCGTTGTGTCCCAGAGGAAAGCTAAACTCTGCAACAGTAGGAGTTAGTAGTTGAGTTTAGATGGCTATTAAGCGCCACCTGCTGGCCAACATGTGCACACACCTCTTTCCCTCACTGTTACGTGCTTTCTCTCTCCCTTCCTTCTAGCAACAGTAAGTCTCCCAGCAACCATTGTCACTTCATCAGTGCCAACGTCCGTGGCGGGTCACATGATGTACCCCAGCCCCCACACGGTGATGTACGCCTCCACGCCAACGCTGGCTGACGGGGGGCTGGCTGTGCTCAACGCCTTCTCCCAGGGAACCTCGGCCATGCAGGTGTCCCACGCACAAGGCCAGGACACGGGTGAGACGCTGAACAATGCACAGTTTACATGGTGACAGACACGTGATGCAAACACACCTGGAATTCCAAAGAGTTTGTCAATAGCTGTGTGTTCTCTTCTCCCAGGTGCTGTCCCTCAGGTGTTCCTCACAGCACCTCCAGGCACGGTGCAGATCCCCGTCTCAGCAGTGCAGCTACACCCAGTACGGCAAGATCTGCATTTTACAAGTGAAACTCTCATATTCCCTATGCAACCAGCATGCCACGTGACTGCACTAATGCATCCTAACAGAGCACTGGCACACGGAAGCCACAGGGTTGTCACCTGTTGCCTTGTTGTTGTTTTTTTTTTTTGTATGAATGTGGATGGATCAGCTTGTTTTACTTGTTATTTGCAGCAAAAATACACATGCAGTAGACTTAATAAAACACCACTGTAGCAGTGCATGGAATCTGAAATTTCAGTCTCAATAAGGACAATCTTGGGGATTTATTTATGCAATTTAGTTGAAAATATGTCAGTATTGTAATTGTATGCAACTGGAAACCCTTCTTAAACTAGAGGGTTATATTGACTTTCCTCTCCTAAGAGATGAAATTGCACATTAGAGGATATTATTTCGTCGAGTAAATAACCTGAATATTAGAGAAAACATCATCTGTTGCAGCATCACGCCTTCTCCTCGAGAAAAGGCATGCGGTGCAGCAGGATCTCCATCTGTGCTGGGTGTTGTGTGATGTGATGACTTGCGATTGGCTGTCTGATGTACCGTCTCCTGACATTCGCTGTGTTGCGTTTCCAGATGGTGATTGGCCAACAATCGAGCGGCAGCAGCAGTAATCTGACGGAGCTCCAGGTGGTGAACCTGGACGCAGCACAGAACTCGAAGAGTGACTGACAGACGGCTGGAGCTGTGTAACACGGCAGACCCAGAGACAAACTGACTGACTGACATCTCTATTTATTGATGCCTTCCTACAGAGTTTCACATCACACTTCTGAATGTGACTTTAAAGTACATATATACACACAATCAAGGGCATATGTGTGGCAGACCCTTATACGGTATGTTTTGGTATATAAATATATAAATATATATATTCGCAAATGCATAGGAGATATATCACTATATCCATCATTGGAACCTATTTTCTATGCCATTAGATGGTGTTATTTTTTGCGTGTGTGTGTTTTCTGAAAATGTGTAATTACATGTACACACACACTGCAAGGTGCCACAGCTTCACACCAGCCAAAGAGACATTTGTTTGTCTGAATGTTCCAGTGTGAGCAATTTGTGCACAAGCGTGTGTCTGTGTGTGCGCACATATCTGGGGTTTATAAATGGGCGGGGAGACGCTTATTGACCTACAAAAAAAAAAAGACATTTGGAAATGTACATAATTTTTTTTTAAATTGATAACTTGTATTTTTAGCCTGGTTAAGTTTGTGCAACGGCATGTAGTTGTTTTTTACGTAGTGGTTTTGTATGTACATGGAAAATGATTTGCATAAAGAAAATGAATTATTTACATGTATATGTAAATTAATTTAATATACCATCAAATGTTGATATACTGTCATGCTGTTGGGAGTTTTCACTACAAGATGGAGAAAGAACGCTGGATGTTTTTCTACATTTGTTTTTTGATTGTGACATTTTGCAGGACTCTCCCTCAAATAGAAGTAGCTGGGTCGTAAAACAATCCATTTTGATTTACTGTAAACATATTCTTTACTTTAGCTGGGAAGATTTCAGTGCAACAGCTGATGGGAAGGTCATTTAGTATTACATCGGTGCTGCATTTGAGATTTCCTTAGGAGCACTTTTGGCAAGTTGTTCAAAAGACTGATGGGAATATTTTTGTCTCAGCTTTTAGCATTTTGTCATCTATATTCTCACCAGTGTTCACACACAAAAACACGAGCGTGACTTTCACTATTGTTAAACTGATATTTAAGTGACTTCAGACTGAGTTTGTTCACTTATCTTTTTATTCCACAGTAGTGAGTTTGATACCTCTCTGGGTATCAAACTTCAGAAAGCCCAACAGGTTTTTATTACATCAGTGAAATTAATTTGTTTCAGAAGCAATCCACTGTAAACCTGTGGCTCTAATATGCCTCCATCAGACATGCAGAGCTGTAATGATGCTACTAATGATGATTATTGAACATAAAACTCCAGTTATATAAGATCAGGTGATGCCACTGTGTAGACTTAGCAATCATCTTCAGTACTGCAATCAAAGCATTATTATTTCCTTGTGTTGAAGCACTCTGTTACGCAAGTGAAGTCTCAGTGCTGCAGGTTTACAACAGTAATGGATATTTTTCTAAGGACCTCTTAATTCGGAGAAGTGACTTTAGGTGCTTGAAAATGTTAATACACTTCTTTTAACCAGAACTGTAAGACCCTAGCTGACTGCAATCTCAGTATGTACCTCAGCAATCATTAAGAATGAGAGTTATTAGACTGAGAGCCTTCTTTCTGCACCATAGTGCCTCTTTTCCATGGCTGATTTCTAAAATCACTGCAAGGCGAGGAAGATGTAGGACTTACTTCTTTCCAGACCACCTCACATGACTCTTGGACCTGTCACACAATCCTCTGCTGTGCCCAGAGAGTGAGATTTTTGACTCATTTCTGCAGAATTAGCTGGATGACTGAGCATGGCAGGCTTGAAGCCAAAGAGAATTTGACGTTGGATAAAGTTCCCATGCCGACTCCTGTTCAGTTGTTCTCTGGGGAGAGAGGTCATTTTCATGCTTGATTGTTCTCTGGTCTGTTCATGTCGTCATGTCATCCTGCAGGGCTGTTTGCATAGGAACATGTTACAGGCATTCACTGCTCTAATATTTCGTGGTGGTTATTCAGAGATATTATTTTGAAAGGGGATTATTGAATAGGAATCTGTGGTTTTCACCTTGCCATTGAAAGAAATGGTTATTTTGTGTATTTTTGTTTTATTGTACAGACATTTTGTAATAAAACAAGATGAAACACAACAAACTGTTTAAAGAATGAGCACATCTCCTGCTGAAGAACATTTTCTTTCTTTTTTTTTTAATTGGGACGGAGAATGTTAAAACCCTACTGTCCTGAATGAAACCTAATAAATGTGTGAGACAGCTGATGAGGAATAAATGAACCGATGCCTCTGAGTGCACGAAAGAGTGCAGTGATGGCTTCTGATTATTTCTGAAGCACTGGGAGGCAGGAGGAGTGAGCATGCACCTTACCTTAATGTTTCAATGATGCATTGCACAATCACACAATCAGACTGGCCATGAGTTAGAATTATAACAAGAATCGTCCCACTTCACACCAGAGGAAAAGCAGCGATGAACATGATGAGATGCAGCAACATGATACAGTGATTGGTCTAAGATGACACAAATCAATTGGCATCAGATTTTGTGACTATACCGAGAGTCCTGTACATCTTCACAAACCAAACAGAAGCCTATGTAACATAATAGATAGAAGCATAATAAGATCACAAACTGCAGTTGAAGCCGAAACCCCTTACACATCGATTCTAGGAGTCCTCAGAGATCCACAGTGTCAAGTAAGGCATCTTATCTCCCTGTCAGTGTCTTCACAGACCAAAGTGCTGACAGCTAAATAATCATCGCAGATGGCTGGACTGCCTTTTTTTCTCCTTTCTTTCAACAATGAAAAATAATGTATAAGCATGCATTTACACCAGGTAGTATATCTCTATTGCTATTGTACATGTACAATATACAGCTGTACACAAAAAGTTGGAAAGATAGTTGATTAAAAAATGTGCATGATTGACAGTTTTAAAAAAAGTTTCCCATTAAAATAGAAATGTTACTCCTGGTACATCCTAGATTTTTTTTTTTTTGGTTCATGAAACAAAACATTTGGAAAAAGGGAAAACAAAAAGCTTTTTGTTGTGTATATTTACATCACAAACAAGGATGAAGACAATGTGCAAATCTGATTCCATGCAAGCAGTTGCATAATGCAGCTTAGGTGCTCGAGTGATGGGTTTGAGGTGGGACCAGGAGAAAGAGGGAATAACACCAGGGACTCATGGCTTCAATGAATGACCGTCCATTCTCAGCAAAAAGAGACCACACACACAAACACACAACCCCCAATTAGACCTAATAGAACAGAAACATCCAACACAAAAACCAAAGTTACATTTAGTAGCATATTGATTTAGACTAAATCATAACTTTTGTAGTTAATCACTGATGTGTGAAGTGAGACTGATTTTAGTTACAGACACCCTCCAGGGATATCCAGGCAAAACACAACCACACAACCCGTTCCTACAACACACAGCACCAAGAGTACGTTTCCTCGTCGTTCAAGATCAGGATGAAAAAGTAATACTGCTAGTAAACGCAACACCTCATAGGAAGTCATGACAACCTATGGAGGAACTCGGAGCTCTTAACATACTGTAATGCAGCGGTTCCCAAAGTGGGAGGGGAAGCTATGGGGTCACGAGATGACAAATAAAATCCTCAAGTTATCATTTCTTTGTCGGACTTTCTTCTCATGTTTGCAGTTGTTCGAATCACAGACTTTGCTTTGTTTAGCAGCTGCAAGCCAATAGAAGATGGAAACCACTGCATTAAGCTACAGTATGCCCCAAGCTAATGATGCATTTAAGACACTGGTTAGTAAAACCAAGAGGTTTGTTCCTCTGCACTTTGCTTTGAACAGAGCAAATAAATTACTAAGAATTATTGAGAAAGGGTGCAAACAAAAACAGAGTATCTCCTTAAGTATAACAAACACTGGTGTGTGAAAACATGCAACACTGGGTCTGGAGAATGACATTTCCGAACACAAACTAAGGTAGAATCAAACGCAAGATGTCTCTTTTCAGAAATGCCGACTTGACATTTCCTAAAATGAATGAACTCAATGTAACAAGTGCAATGCAATGAGGTCCATGTGCAAATTCATTTGCAAATTCACCACGACACTTAACAAAATGTGATGGATGGTGACATCTTTGGGTGACGGTGATTACAGATGAGCTTTGAAAGCACAAGCACTTAAAGACGAGAAAAGCAAATCAAAATAAAGTAAATAGCATCTGCTTCGTCAGTCAGCCATTACACTGACTGCCTAGATTCATTTATCTTAATACGACATTAGTTAAAAAGGCAACCTGAAAGCAAACAAATAAATAAGATGACTTGGCATTTAAAACACGAGTGCAGTATCTTAAATACTGCAGTTCATTATGTATGTAACTACAGGTACATATACGGGTTAAAGGTAGGTTTTCTTTTTTCTCTACAGCCTCTTGTCTTCAAACAGACAACATGTGAGGGGTCAAGATAAAAATGTTTCAAAAGGAAACAATTTTCTGTAACTGAAAGGTGTGATTCCACACTAAGGCAATGACATTTACAAATGGGTGGTAATGGGACAGAAAATAAATATACAAACATCTGTTTTTCCTTGATATAATAATTACAGGGCAATCATAATTTGGCTGGTGAAAAAGAAAGATGGAAGGGGGGGCAGTGAGAGAAATTGCAGAGGCTGAAAAGAGTCCAGTGAACATCTCTCTGCACCTCGTCCTCTATCCTCCTCCTCCTCCTCTTATTCCTCTGCTGGCTAGGCAGTGTCTGTGCTCTGACCTGCTCAAGGAGCCTGAGAGGTCAGAGGAAGGGGAGTGATGAAACCCGTCCGTGTGGGCTTTAACAGTCTTGCGGGGATGACCAGTTAGTGGTAATATTTTGCCGACCCTGTGCCACCGGTACCACCACACCCCCAGAGGCCCAGTTTTATCCTGACCTGTCTGCCTGGCCGAGGCAGATGGCTGAACAGCAGGAAGATTACGGCGAGGACGAGGCAGCTGCGTGGTATTTGACGAAGGCGATGGCTGCCAGCTCTTTGCAGAACTCCTCCAGCACAATCACTCCCTCCAGCAGAGTCATGTGGTCGATACTACAAGAAGAACAGACACAAAGGTGAGTGTATTATGAAAGTGAACTCAAAAGATAAGAGCCAAGAACCATGTACAAGTACGTACTTGATGCCCTCTGGCTCCAGGCCCAATAATCTCTTCCTCACAAGCAGCAGTTTGGGTGTGAAGTCTGGGATGCGGTGAATCCTCAACATGAGATCTCCAACAACCTAACAGGAACACAAAGCAATTACCAAAACAGCAGTGATTTCTTTTCTAGGCAAAGGTGCAACACCAGTTTCTCCACTCACTGGAGACATCACTGGACTCAACATAAACAAACAAGAGGCTGCTTTCACCAGTCTCCAAACTGCCTTTTACAGCGTGTGTCACTGGGATGGATTTCAAAGCAAAGTACTTTAGCCCCTTTTCGACTCGGGTCTTTTTGAGGAACTTTGTGCGTTTCGACCAGATTTACCCGGGTAAATTCGTAGTTCCGGGTAAATAATCTACCCCGAAAAAGTACCTAATAGCGGTTGTGTACTTTCTGAAGGTTCCAAGAACTTTTGAGGCGGGGCCAGCAGCACCTGCAGGTCTGAACATCTGATTGGCCAGGCTCTCAAAGCGTAGTAACGTCTGATTGGCCGTGGCAAAATATAGCAAGCGCCATGTTTAAAGAGTGCAGCCGCAAGCGAGTTGTTTACATTCTTTATCGTGCTGTGAAGAAAGGTTGACCGATTCGTAGCAGAAAATAGCCAGAGAGGTGTTGTAGTTGCAGTCAGAGGTAGTGATGCACAGACACTTTAGGGATGACAGTATTTTAAAAGAAGCTGTATTTTCAGAGTTGCCTTGATGTGCTACAGTGCACATCAGCAACATGCATCTGCAGCGCTCTGCTTCCCCTCTCTGAAGGCATAGTGGGTGTGCCAATCCCCTTTTTTCTTCCCTCGTCAGTACACTGCAGCTTTCATGGTGACAAAATGAGAGGCATGGCTGCAAATACAAATATTCTTGCAAACCGACCACACAAACCAAAATGGTATTTGACTTGTAGATGCGACTCAGGGAGAGGCAACAAACACCACAAAGTCCAACTGTAAAAGATGTTTTACGTATGCAGACTGAGGGAGCTACCAGCGAACAGACATGCTGACTGGTTCAAAGGATTCAAACAGGCACACGTTAGAAAACATGTCATATAACATCATTTTATCATTGCCCTGAATATAAGTCGGACCAGTGTGACGGATTTTGTGACAAGCAAACTCTTGAGGAGGCAGGTAAGGGAAATGACAATGGCTTTATCTTTTTATCTAACACATCAAAAAGGCAAACATCTCTATATGATAATGCAGAATAATTACCTGAACTCCTGCAGAAAGAGTGACAGTGGTTAATTACAATGTGCACTAGAGGGCTACACCCACTTATCTCTGCAAGGATTGAACCTTTTTTCAGCAGCAGTGTGACATGTGAAGGTGGACAGATGTGAACATGTAAAGAGCTGATCTTGAGTTCCTCCAGTTCTGGTTGAATATAAGGACATGCTATAGTGCAGTAACTCCCACTTGTTGTTTTATGGCTTCTTTTCACATCCTCCACTGCCTTGCATTGACAATGTCAAAATATTGTCTTGTATTTTTAATTTTAAAAAGTTCTATGTTGTCATCTATTGTTACATTATTTTCCTGATGTTTTAGTATTCGGCTGTAGTATTATTTCAGTATCTGTATTGATACATGTAGGGTGTCATATTCAAGTAATAGTTTTGGTATTGTGACAACACTAGCAAGAAGCAGGTTGAATAGCAGCATGCGACCATGATTACTGGGCAGTGAGATTCCTAGAAACCCTCACACTGATGTGAGATTAAGGGCTCGGTTGCCTCAAACATAATTATACGTTAGGGCAAACATACTGAAATACAATATCAGAATTTCAAGGTGCTACACCAAAACAATCAAGGCAAGAAAGACATCTTCAAGCACCCAAATAACAGTGATTGAAAGCTTTGGGCACAGCAGTGTCTTCTGTCAATGATAGATAAGATAGCCACTTTACAATCTAGACAGGAGTCTTACCCTAACGATGACAGAGAACAGAGATCTGCAGCCGGGGGCCAGATTGATGTAAGGGTCCAGCAAGTATTCGTGCAAGTGTGGGTGTGGTAACAAAGACAGCTTGGACAGCACCGCGGTCACCTGCAGGTTCACGTCGTAGGGCTGGAGGACAGAGAGGGCATCGGATAAGAAAATTACACAGGAAATGAACAGATCATTTTCAAGAGAAATGTCAGGTGCATAGAAGAACCAGCACAAATAAATAACACGACGTGCCAGGACCTTTTAATAACAGGTTCATCAATTAACGCAGCGCTCCCTTATAGATTTGATTTCCTAAATGCTACACCCATGTGCTGCCAAAAAGTGCATTTCACTTCTGAATCTCTATTTGTCATCTTCACTATTCCCATCTAACGTCATTTGTTAAATGAGTTTCAGGGCTTCAGGGATCATTATTTTTGTTTTTGTTTTTTAAACAAGAAAATAGAACGTCTCTGCATAATCAGCAACTCATTTGCATCTTCTATCCATTATTCCTCTGTACTTTCCATTAGCAGAAGCATTTTTTGAGGATGCCTGTCACAAGAGGACGTGATTTACGGTAAACTGCAAATGGTAGTACAATGTAGTACAAGAAACAACTTTTGAGCGTGGGAAAATTAAATCAGCTTAAACATATCTGCAACGTAAAAATAAAAGAAAAATCAATTCTTGAAACTCAATAAAAACAGACATGATGGCTGCTTAACCCTACAATATGTTATGTTGATTTGCAGCTCACTCTCTAGTATCCCGTTGTACATACATTTCAAGTTAGATTAAGAAGCTTAGAACTCATCTAACATAATGTTTCCTGTGAAACTTTCCATTTGTGGTTAATTTGAAGTTTCTTTAGTCTGTATATCCATTATCTAAAAAGCAGTTTCATTTTGATTCAGGTGGTGCTGCATAAATATCTTGGATTTACCCGTTGATTTAATTAGAACTAAAATGGAATTTGCACTTTACAAAAGGGCTTTTTTTTTACGGTGTCTTGCTGTTTTACTTGGTGGAATGGCGGATTATAAATAATACAGCTGACATTTGAACACCTAAACAAGCAGTTGATCTACATGATGATGACAGATGGTTATAATAGGGTGGATCAAACGTACCTGATCTAGGATGCGGCCCATCCTGTCGAAGAGAACTTTGAGGAAGTGGCCCTCGAAAAATGGGGCATCTAAGTTACACTTCTCAAAAGGCTTTGGATTTCCCCTCCAGTCCCACCGCTGACAGACGCCACAATAGTCCCTAAACTGTGAACAACAATGAAAAAAAATCATGAGCAACAGTTTTCACCTCACTGTTATTTGTCCAGTGTATCACAAGCCTTAAAACAAACTCCAACAGTCTTACAACACACTGCAATGAGAGCTTACCTGTCTGTGTGCATCTCTGAGGTAGGTGTCGTAGCCTGTGCCTTCAACATGATACGATGACTTGGCCTCATCGGGCACCAGGCACAGGAAACTGCAGGCAAACAGAATTGAACAGTTAAAACTGTAGGAAGTGAGAACGCTGAGCAATGCCACACCTATCACATCATCACATGAGCAGACTGTGCACCTGTTGACAATCTTGTGCACTTCTGTCTTCCCATCAGACTTTGAGTGGTCGGGGCTCTGTGGTGGAGAGGAGGTGAGCCAATCAGAGCCGGAGAGCCTGCTGTCTGGAGAGATGTCATCGCCAAACAGTGGATCCTCCTCAAGGTCTCTGTGGAGAGAAGACATATTCATTAAGGTTAGTTTGTTTCCGTATGTATTTGAGAACATCATCTGATTTCTGACCAAAGATGTGTAGATCCCTCATCACAATGCATAACTTTTTATGAAGACATACTGGTTCTAATATTCAGAAATCAGTGTTGTTCTTGACAAACAGAACCCCATGAGTCCATGGCATTTTAGGGTACTTTAGGTTTCTGTGGAAGCTTTGTGGTCCTTTCTAAAACTTGGCAAACTTAAGTCCATCCAGACATTAAATGGAATTTTTCTGGAAACATGCAAACTCGACTCAAAATGTAAGTATGAGTTCTAAAACAGTTACACATCTAACGACTAAATTCCTTTGTATGAGAAACAATCAAACAAAACGTGACAAGAAATGTCTTATGAGAGTTTGTGTCTTAAGTGGGATTTTCATTAATCACATAAACCAAATACAAGAAGAAACATTCTAACTGTTACTCACTGTGTTTAAATCTTCCACAACTGTGATTTATGGTAATAAGGAGCTGGGTTACATTATCATGATCCTCCTTAATCATGGCTCACAAGAATTCCATCAATTAGAAGTGGAGTATGCAATTCTAATCTAATAAACCTTTTGTCCTATTCAGTGAATATCTCCTCATGGTCTGTTAGCTATTTGTTCTATGTGGGCTTAAAAACACATCTGGTGTTCCGTCACAGCCCTAGTTTTGTAAATGGGAAACAAGTGTCCTGCACATGTACATTGTTGTGCACAAAAAAGGGGGCGAAAGGGCAGTGAGAGTGCCAGTAGGATGGCAAGTCTGGCACATGCTACCTAAATATGTTTACTTAAATATCCACAACCTCTCTCCAGAATCAAACTCCATCTTTAAAACACACAATGACGCATTGTGCAGAAGATGTGGCAGCGTATCTAAAGAACACAGCTAGTTGATGCATTCATTTTATTTCCAGAATGTTGTGTTCATGCAGAGGATCGTCAAGACGGTGCATGTATATCCAGCAGCTCAGTTGGGGGTTTAGGGGGTCATAGGCAGGTCCTTACACAGCATCATGGGGCTGGCCATTCTCCAGAGGCTCCCGCTCCTCCTGTGGTTTGTTCTCCATGTAGTTCCTCTCCTCCAGGCTACGCAGCACCAAGCTGTGGAGGATGTGCTGGTTGGGCTTCTGGATCAGCTGCTCAAATAGCCGCAGTGTCATGATGCTGATCTGTGGACAAGGAGGAAAGAATAAGAATCAGCTCCCTCTATAAGCCCTGAGAAGCAAGCCAAGTATTTGCTCACTGACAGAAAAGTAGGCAGTGGCTGCTTGAACATGAAAGAGATGATTCATCCCTCTTTTGTGTGATGAAAATGCGTGCAATGGCTCTGTCAGATACTAATTAAAATTCATGTGGTTTGGTTAATCATATGATTCACTAGAAATCCAAATCCTTGAAGGGCAGATGGCCATTTGTACTTTGGAAAATCGATCAAGAAAAAATTAAGCACATGGGATTTTCATTTTTGAATGCAAATTTATGTGATGGAGTGTAATAAAAAGGCCTCAATGAGCCCTTTTTGACAGACATTAATTATGTTAAAGGCACATTCATTAGCAAGAACATCCTGAATAATAACTACGTGATAAGAACCTCATCTGATAGGTGATCACAGTGCTCGATGAGTCTGTGTCTTAGTGGATTCTGGGCGATTGTAGCTGAAGTCTCTGGTTCTCTCTCCTCTCCCAGCAGGAAGTAAACCATCTCCTGCAGCAGAGCCTCTGATGTCACCTGTCTTATGATCCTGTTCAGGAGGGCTGTGGAGGTCAGGATGCCCACCTCCGACCTACGTGAACACACAAACACACCACCTGTGTTACGGAGCAGTCACGACACTTACTTTAACACGCTGACAAAACTACAAACTTCAATAAGAGTTTGACTGATTGATTGATGACTCAAGGCAGGACTCACGTCTGCATGAGCTGTGGTTCCATCACAGACACAAAGAACCTTTCTCTCACTGCTTTTGCCATCACTGCAGCTGCTGACTGGAAGACAGTGAAGAAAAACAAAAAACGGAGTTCAGCCTTCTGTGGCTTTCAAACACAAAAACAGCTTCTTTGGTTAGAACATCTTTCATTTTGTCAATTCAGACAACAATATGAAGCATCAAAACACAATGAGTCAGCATTGTTTTAAAAAAAACCTTTTGAGCCTCCTTGATGAGCTGGTCGCAGTAATCTAGCCAGGACAGGAAGGAGATGAGAGCCCTCTTCCCTGTGAAGATAGCAGCGTCCTCCTTCAGGTTATATACATCCAGACTAAAAGAGAAAGAGGAAAAAAGGGTAAAGTATTAAAAGGTTTGATGCAACTCTTCTAAAACATTCACTAAAAATAGTATTTTGTGCTATTTCAGGGCAGCCTGTTAAGTCAAACTAAATTAAAACGTCCCAGAATATGTACAGGTCATTATTCCTAAAATTGTATTAAATATGTGGTTACAGAAAGTAAAAACGCAAAAGAAACTTACCCCCAGTTGACCGATTCTACCGTCTCAATGTCCAAAGGGTCCATGGACTGTGGCAGGGCTTTATAAAAGGAGACCAGCCTGTCGGTCAGAAGCTCACAGAGCTCAGTGTTTTCAGTTAAACACTTGGCAGCAGCAGGCTCTGGTAAACTGACCAGCAGCATCAGGCCCTCACATGCCTTCACCACTATCCTGCCATCCTGAGTAGAGGAAAATAGTATGAAACTTTTGTGACAAAACTTTACAGAAAGTAAAATTCCTCACATAAGTTTTACTTACAGGACTCTTTGTAAGGTTGAGCAGGGAGCTGACCAGATTGTAGTTGTTGCTGTTGTTATTGTTACTGCTTGGGCTGGAGGTGGAAGCAGCAGCTGCAGCCTGGGGCTCCTCTTGGCGGTCAGCCTGCTCTTCTGCCAGAGACTGACCAGTGTCTGGAGCCAATGTGCTCTCCTTCACCCTATCTGTCGCCACAGGACTCTTTATCTCAGGTCTCTTCAACTTGTTCTGCAAAGAGATAGCCTCTGAATTATGTCCTTAAAAAATCCTATAAGGCTCTTGTTTTTCCAATAATATATACACATTAATATGTATAAATGTGCAGCTCAACTTTTTTCTCTTTGGTGTCATAGCAACCCACCTCAAGGAAGAAGTTGACGAGGTATGGATCCTGCTTCAGTTTGGCACACACTATACAAAGGAACTGGATCTCTTCATTTTCTGTAGGAGCAGCCAGCACCTCCCCACACAGACGGATCAGTTTCTGACAGTCATATGGGAAATAAAGTTACAAGTAAGTGACATAACCTGTCAGTTAGCAGACCATTTTGAGGCAAAGGACGATAAAAATACACTGACATCTAGACAGCAACACTTCTCACCTGTACAGGTCTGTGGACGTTGATGTGTGGCAGAAGAGGCTGACGAATGTGTGCTAACAGCTTTGTGTAGAAGGTAAGCACCTGCTGCTTCATCCCCGGAGGACACTGATGAGAAATCATATAAACACAGTATGTTTGAAGTTATTTGTTTGCTTTAAAAAAAACAGATGCCTCCTGTGCTAAAATGCAGCTCACAGTGCTGGTGACAGCTGTCATCTTTTGATTTCACTGTTGCTACTGCAGCTGATTTAACACTGTGCTGCGCTCAGCCTACCAATTTAAACATAATCCTCAATTTCCATTTGGTTTCATTCAATATTACATACGTGTAGGATCTTATGACATGTATATTTTCCTGGGTTATTAAGTTACCAATGCATGACTGCCTTACATCTGCTTTCCCTAAGGTGTAGAGTGTCTCCAGGATCTTATGGTGCAGGAGATACTCCATGCAGGGTCCCGTCTCCCCAGACTCCCTTTCCCCTTCCTCCTGAGTCAGAATGTCCAGCATCTGTTCCAGGTGGGATGGGATGTTGGTGTCTGTGACTGGGGCTTTGTCATCTAACAGGAAAATACACAGAAGCAGTATGTCCATAAGATACAAACATAATGGAAAAGCGCCTTACTCATCATCAGCGTCTTGTGCAGGGTCTCTGAATGCTTCACCCATGTAATGCTACAGTTTTTCACTTTCCGACAAGCACAGAAGAATAATTGTTAAACTCCAGGCTGATGTGTAGTATTATTTAACCAGGTGTAACGTCAGTCATTGTTTGCAGATCCACTGACCAGTGACCACTGTTGTGCATTGAGTTTCGAAACAATTTACCAAGACAGCTTTTAACAGTATTGACTTATCCTGCTGGCACTGTCAATAGTTTCTTAGGTGGCTTTACAGTAAAATCCTGTTTTCACATGTAAACACATCTATTGTGCAGCCCACAACCAGGGTAATGAGTTATTGGCAACAGTCTGTTTACCAAGTGACATTAGCTCAATTCAGTAAATGAAGGGAACACAAGCGAAAACAACAGGTATATGCCACAGTGGTGTGACTGAACTAATAAATAAATGCATAAGCAAAAGCATAAATAAAACTATGCATAAGTGACCTCCATGGTGGGTGACATCAAACAAAACGAATGCTGCATTAGCCACTGAAAAACAAAAACACAATAAGCTTTGTTTGTTTTTATCAAGTGCTGCTTTAAAGCGTGGGGATTTCAACCTAAAGCTCATATAATGTTAAAAGAGTGTGCTTAGCATGCTCTCCTCATTTGTCACAAACACATTAACACGTGTACAGAATATAAACACGTCTTGCTTATTGTGACAAAGCACAAAATGCTGAAATATGGTCAGTGAAGCAAGAATAAAGACATTACACTTAGTTTCTATGAAAAATACCAATAGCTTATCAGCAGTCATCAGGCCTGGCTGCTCAAAAGTCACCCAGAATCAAAGATCATTCTAGTCAAAACATGGCAGAAACAGTGATTACATGCGCATGAAAACAAGCTCGTCTCTTAAAACTAGAAGTACAGATTTCCCCCCATCAGCTGTTCAGAGAATAGTGAGTTAAACTAGGAGAAGCTGCCAAGAAGCTGTTTACAGTGAAGAAAACGAGGAGGAGAGTTTCCTGGCCCAAAATATTCAGGTCAAGCGGAAGATGTCAAGATTTGAAATGACTGGGTTTACCCACCAACCTGACACACAGGCGCAGAGTGCATAAATTCTACTTGCACAAATGCCCACAGGCAAACATGAAGGAGGCCCTGTCAGAGTCTGAGGCTGCTCTGGTCCACATAGAATTGCTGAAGTCTAATGCACACTCAGGCAGCACAGCATTCTCAGCATACTTCACAGTTATGCCTTTCCACGTGGACTTTCCTCATGATCATTCTCTTTGCACTGCCAGTGGTCAGTGGTACAATGCAAGTAGGTGATTTTAAAATATTGAATACTGTCTGATTAAACATTACATGAAACACCCAATACCTGTAAAACTCATACTGGTACATACAGAATGATCTGGTTATGAACAAAGCCAATTTCTTGTCATTGTATTCCAACCGTAGATCAATGTCAATGGCACAGAGGAGCTCAAGGAAAGCAATCTGCACAACAATGTCTGTATAGGTCAGAGGTTTCCCTGCCATGAAAAATCTTTGGCACCTCCCAAAGGAAAATCCGAACCTCCAAAATGATAAGAATCAAAAATAAAATATACATATGTCTTTTTTTTTAAACCAGTCTTGTCAACTTGCATTCTGTTTACTCAAGAACAACAGACATGTTCTATCATGTGGTCAGAAATAAACAGGAAAATAAATAGATTTCTGTCAAATACAGTAAAACAGACTAATAGCCTTTACTGTGCGCAGACAGATTATGATTACTGTCAAGCATAGTTACCCCTAGGGACCCATTCTGTGCCAGGAAAACCCCTGTCTCTGTGTGGATATCATAACAATAATAATAGCTTATTATTTCAGATATTCCTTACCAGAAGTCTCGATGTAATAATGTGTAATGGCCTTCCAGTGATAGACAAAGTCCTCCTGTAATGGCAGCGATGGGGCAAGCTGAAAAAGAAAATTTGTAAAAAATAAGAACATTGTATGTTTCTGAAGGTTACCTATAAAGACAGAATTTATGATCACAGCAAAATATCTACATTTCTCTGTCCCTTTTAGACAAAGTCCAAAGAATTCAGAGACTTTGTTCTATGAAAATGTGTATCCAGTGGAATAATTGTGTAGTTTTCAATAATATCTTCACATGCTTAAGTGGGTTTAATATGTCACTGCCCGATTACTTTGTTTAATGTGTTGTCAAAGCCCAGCAGTTTGCAAAAGGTTTAATAATAGAGTAAACTGGTCACTTTCAGGTGACATAACTGTCTACACTTTCCATGGACATACTAGTACACAACAACAAACTATACCGCAAGATAAGGATTACATATTAGAGCGTTTCTTAATAAGTCACATATCGGAATGGGACAATACTTTTGAAGTCAAAATGTTACTTTGGGTCAGCTGCCAAATGTTTGTTGCAGGGCTGGAAAATCCTGGTCCCCGAAAGTAAAAATCCTTTTCCGTTTTAGATGTCTCCCTCTTCCAACACACCTGATTCAAATGATCATCTCATCATTAGCTCTGCAGAAGCCTGGTAACGATCCTGACCATTTGAATCAGGTGTTGGAAGAGGGAGACATCTATAACGGAAAAGGATTTTTACTTTCGGGGACCAGGATTTTCCAGCC
>OMNN01051516.1:0-27996 GCA_900302755.1 Chromis chromis | reverse complement strand
GGGGTGGGGGCGCGAGAAAGAGAGGGAGGGAGCTCTTCGGAGACTCATAAACCATCATCATTAGCGGGGGCTGGATACAATGACACATGGTAGGGTAAGAGTGTTTCAGTATCACACCACTTCTCTGGGAATGGCTGCAAGGGGAGCAACATGGGGCTTGTAGAAACAGCGGTATGCTGATACACTCAGCTATTAGAGCAACTGCATTACAAACCCTCACTCACACAGAAAGGCATCCATTTGTTCGTAGCAAATCACCACTTCAGAGCCGCCATTTGAAGCCAAAAACATTCATGGAATTCAGGTGCACTCTGCCTTTTTAGTTGAATTGTTTAGCGTACTGTGCTAAAAACACAGGTTTCTCTCAACGATTCGATCTGAAAGGTAAGTTGGAGCGCCAGGTGCTTCGAGAGCCGAGATCACGCTGAGCTGCGTTTTTTTAAAGTTCAATGTTCCCGAACAAGTGACTTCCTCTGAAATTTACCCCCAAGTTGAAATATTACTTTGGGGCCAGGAAATAAAACAATGGACCAGACTTCCTTTGCATCCATTTTTGTTTTTCTTTTTGTGGCTCATTTATTGCAATTTCATATCTCAGCTACAATTTAAGGGAATGTGACTCACACGTCAACCTGAGAAACCTACTGTTAACCCCTCAACTGAGGCACTGCCATTATCAGCTACATCTTATCCTTCCTTTTCAAATTTAGTCACTCCACTCTGTTCAGACAGAGTTCACGCATGTTAAGGGGGGCAAATGGGCACACGGCATATTTGCACGACTTTTTGACAGCCATTTTGAAGGGGAAAAACACTGATAACACATCCAATGACTCGCACACTCATAACGACTCCCACTTTACTTTGGAGGCACTATTTTCCACAGTGCTTTTAGTGGCAGGGACAGGCACTGGAAAGAGTTTATTGTCACTTAAAGCCACTGAAAACAGAAGCCTTTGAGCCAGCAGAAGCTTTTCACTGCAGCTCCACAATTACAGGTACTCAGGGTTGTCTAGTAGCACCAGAGCTTGGAGAGGCTCTCTCTCCATTGCATGCCTCCGTCAATGGTGCGTTGAAAGCCATTTGGCTGTTTGTCGCTCCAGGCATTAGCCCCCGAGTGGAGAGCAGAGTCTCTGACGAGGATTCAATTGGCGAGGAAAACAAGTGGCATATGATGGAGGAGGGGGGGCAGAGATGGCTGTTTCTGAATTATCTTCTCAGCCAGAGCAGAGGAAGAAAGAGGCACTTAGAGGTATCTTGTTCATTACAAATGCATGAAGAATATTTTGCATGTGCATGTCATTCTATTTTGAGCTCGTACACACAAAAAGGAAGTGACATCCTTTTCTGCAGGGGAGCATATGGAAATAGGCTGTTTTCCAACAGATTACATCGGATTTCGTTAGAGTTCAAACCATCATGTAGACAATATTTTTTATACTTCTCATTTTAAATTATGCAGTTTATATGTACAGACACACACAAAAGTGTAATCATGAGCCAGTTGAGTACACACACCCAAACGCTAATTTTGTAACACTGTTCTACCAGCTCTTCTAGCCTGGCTATCAAAATAAAGCATGTCTCACAGCCTCCAGTAACCTCGTCAACCTCCCTCGAGAGGCTGTGTGTGTGTGTTCTCGTAGTCAGTTTGTTTTGGCTTTGAGACAGATCGGCCATCATCACCTTGGCAAACAATTCCAGGAATCCTGTATAAATTATTCATTTGCACAAGCTCTCCTTCTCCCTCCCTCTGCTCCTCCTTTCACCCTCTTCCTCCAGGAAACGGACACGACTCCCCTTGATAAAGCACTTTCACCGTTTCCCCCATTCATTCAACAAGTGAGGAAATGGACATGTATGGCGGCTTCACAAAATGGCTACCTATGGTGCAACAAAGTTAAGCAGCCGAGTACAACAGCAAGGTATAGAAAGTCTTGGGCTTAATTTATTTTTTTTCCTATCCGTGTTGCTTTCAATTCACCAAAGAGGGAACTGAAATCAAAATGTAGGCAAGCGTACAAGAGAGATAAACAGGGACCACAACAGGGAACAGAGGTAGTGAAAAACAAAGCAACCCCCACCACACCGACACCACAAAGTCAGCAGGGCACGTTGCTGAGGCAGCCTAATGAGCTGCGCTAATTAAAATCACTTATTGACAGCAAGCGAGGGTGATTACCTCCACCCTGCACTCTTTGCCATCATAAGAGACACTGTCAAAACAAATTACCCCCCGGCAGCCACACAGATCCCTTTCATAGCAACCATTCAGCAGCAGCGTAGGGGAAACTGTGTATCTGCTGGAACTTGAATTACAGTGTGTTTGTGGATAAAGACACAACTGGTGTTACCATATTTATTCATATGTGCGTGTATGTTTGTGCCCATTCCCCTTTCTTTTCAATCCAGCTTTGTAGCGGTAACAACACAAAGTGAGTTTATCACATCTGTTTTCACACTGCAATAAATCTTCAACACAGGCGAAGTAATATGCCTGCCTGCATCCAATAATCCAGCCTCCCTCCCTTCGTACCAATAACGGGGACAGCTAAGGGCCGTCTGTTTACCTCGCGCTGATGTCATCACAAACACTCGTTCACCAGGGATGGGAGAAGGGGGGAGAGAGAGGAAGGGAGGTGGTAGGAATCATGCATTATTCAGAGCGCTCCGTCGACTCCACCGGGCTTATTGATAAACAAAGGAGATGCACCGGAGAGGACAAGTCGATTAACCCATTTACCCCGAGGCCTCCCGCTCCTCTCCTGTCTCCATACCCCCTTTTTACCCACTTGTTTTGTCCACCGCCAACCAGCATCCACCCACAACAACCAGCTCCACCCCCACCTTGCATCGCTTCAACCTCCTTGTTGGTGATAAGTGCCTGACAGAAAAATGCTCAAGAATGTGGAGGGGGTGGGCAGGTTTAGCTCTTTAATAAACAGAAAACACACCTAGTTAGGACGTGCATGAACACACACACACACACACACACCACGTGCCTACAAAAAAAAAAAAAAAAAAAAGTCTACGCCTGATGAATTGCGCAGTGTGCTGCTGTTCCAACTGGGCTACCCTCCCACTGATGCCATTAACCTTCTGGATCTGAGGGCCATGAAGCTTCCACCCCACCTCTCTCCGTCTCTTTCTCCCTCTCTGGCAGACTCCCACTCTCATACATCATATCACACAGCTAATGACACAAGGGCCATCATTCACATCACATCGTTGGGGTGGCGGGGCACAAAGAGGAGGGGAAAGCAATGAAAAGACATAAGGGCGCGAAAGAGGAGAATTGAGGAGGCAAAGGCGAGTGAGGGAAAAAGACGGCAGGACTGAATCAGAGAAAATGGAAATGTAAGTGTAGAAAGATAAAAAGAGGGGCATTTGGAGATCACGTTGGTCTTCCCCCCGCCCCTTTTCACATTACACAGACGTGGGTTTCACATGGCTGACTAAAAGGCCTCAGGTCACATCTTTAGCTAAACAGCGTTGTTTTACAGCGTAGTTTACAGGTGTCATTTGAATTTTAGGGAGAGGTGATTTTGCATTTAGGACTGTGGTGTCTACAGTATGTGTGGGATCTGCAGATGTCATATCCTAACATCGCCAAAAGTTATTGAGCAGATTACAGCCAACCAGATGCACACTCCTGATCCTGCGCATGCATCCCAACTCTTCATATGCAGTGCTCACAATACTCCCAGACATCTTACATGTATGAAACAAACTAATGAAACGATACATGCTGTTACGTGATAATGAATTTTTGATGTGTATATATGTTTTAAATTGATCTGCAAACCCTGAGCTGCAACAAACAGCTTTTTTTCATTATCTGGTTAATCTTTATTTCATTTCTTGATTGTTTCGTCTATAAAATGCCAAAGAAAATAGCACAAAATGCTCATCAGATTTGCCTAAAGCTCAAAATGACATCCTGACAGAGCTGCTTTGGTGCAAACAACTGTCTTAGAGACATGTATTTTTTTCTTGATTATTGACTGATCAAATTGTTCTTGACACATTTTATTAAGTTATTTTTTTCAACACCACAAAAAACACACACCAAATCCAACTTGAAGTGAGAACACCCATTTCCAATATGGCATGAACACCACACGAAAGACAAAAAACACATAACAAGGTCTCAGAATAAAGCACTTGTTTTCTACCAGAGGAATATGAGTGTACTGCTGGAGCTAGCGAGCTTTTAGTGTCTTGCTCAAAAACACTTCAGCAGGGTACAATCTTGTTGGAGTTTGAAGTTAATTTAGTATCTGGGTTGAGGGACGGCTTCTATAAACAACCTGAATATAATTCTCTGGATATGACAAACCCAAAGATCAACTGGAAGTGAACTAACAAACACGCCTGATGTGAAACCTGTCCACTGTTTCTAAAGGTTACGATGATATTAATGTATCTGCCTCCACTCTACTGAAATGGCTCTTTGGGTGGTGTAGAGGGAACTGTGGATATTTTTGCCCTGTTCATCTGTAAAAGTCTTTCCACTGCAGCTTGATGCCCAGTGCTGGGTGGCAGCTGAACTAATGAGCTTTTAGCCCGGCTGGCACTGGGGAGGCAGACAGAATAATGCAGGCATGTATGTGTGCGCACACACACACATACACTCAGAAGGACAAACCACACAAAAACACATCCTCTTAGACTGTCTGCCAAATACTTCACTTTAATCTTATCAAACCATCCCCATCAGGCAGCGTGCCCTTCGTGTTGTTTAGCCTGTCAGCATTTTCACTACAGGAAGCCAGTATGTGTATGCCTCCTAAAGGCATTTAAGGATGAGGGTAGAAACTAAGGTCAGGTATGCATGTGTGTGTGTGTGTTTATATTCCTCAATCACTAGGGAGAAAAAAAGCAGCAGTGTTTTGGCTGTACACAGACCATCTCTGATATGGCTACATACCTGTTTGTGCATCTCAATGTTGAGCCCATAGGACATCTCATAGTACTGTAAAGAAAAAAGAAAGAAGGGGAGGAGACAAAACATTAAAACCTTCATTTAAAACACTTCTCATTAATACAAAGAAGTAATTAGAAGTGGATATTAATCCTTAATAAGATACTATATACATTTGCTTAATTGTACAGAACAAAATAGAAACACTTGACTTTTCTCTAGAAACCAGAAACGGAACATTTGTTTGTGGAACAAGGCTGCGAAACGCAGTGGTTGACTGGTATGACATTTTTATCAGCACTCTACCCAAACAATAAAAGAGAAGTTGAATACATGTTGCAGAACACGGCTGAACCATTAAAAACACCCTGTCATTAACTAAAGAAGTTGACAACTTCATGTACTTTTTGCAGTCACAGCAGACAGACGACTGGCTGCTTCTACTGGGCACTGCCTGTCTTTGAGCACAAACACCGTCTATGGCTTCAAAAACCAAGGAGAAAGCCAGATACTATTATTGAAAACAACATTATCTGCTGATGATTGCCAAAAGCTTGTGAGCCCACCAACAGATACAAACTAAAGCCTGGTAGTTTGTCTGTCTTGTTTATCAAACACGCAGCAAACAGCTTCCATTTATTATAACTACTCCCACCACCTTCTGGTTCCTCGCAGGGAAAATAATATTTAACAAACGTACTGCTGCGTTTGGTTAAAGTCATTCCTTTCATGTACAAACAAGATAAGCATGCACATACACAAACTAAGAGTGAGGTCTAAGTTACATCACTTGTCAGATAAAGATTGTTCTTTTTCCATGTACACAATGAAGCCTTTCCTGTATTAGCAAGAACCTTTGTGTTGGGTCGTCTTTAAAGAGGCACAGATTTCTTTGTCTCTATTTGATGATCAGGGAGCTCTCAACTGAATGCAGTATGATTTAATTTCAGTATTGAAACGGTCTTACATTTAACTCCTCACAGCACTTTGATAGAAATCAGGCACTCCTCTCAGTTCGGTTTCCAGCAACAAAGCAAAATGCCAGACCGCTCAAAAATTTTAATAACTTGTACGGCTAGGTAATATTTCAGTATTAGTGGTTCAGTTCTTGCATGCCTTCAGCTCAAAGTTATTGTCATCATTAACTAATCTGATGATTATTTCGCTGTCTGTCTACACAATCCCAAAGAGACAACTCCACATTGCACGTATTTGTCCAATAACAGTCCAAAATCCAACAAATTTTAGTTAACAATCATAAAAGACAAAGAAAAGTAGCATAGTTTCCCCTATGAGAAACTGTAAATGGCATATGCCTTTTTTTTTATGGAAACATGACTTAAATGATTCATCCATTAACAAAATAGATGCCAACTCTGTTTCTGCTTTCTACATGTGCATAGTTTTTGGCTGATGCAGTAGAACACATGCAGTTCATTACACTGAACATCAGTTTGATTGATTTACATCAGATTTACATTTCTCATATTGAGTTGTATAAAAGTCTGTAAAGAAAGTATTCTTGTTAACATTTCAACAGTGTTTGGCCCCAACAAGTAGTCTATTACAGTTGAAGAAAAACACACATCGTCTCTCCATATCTGAGAAACCCCTGGTTGTGACCCCCATGGTTCACTCTGGGAGAGCTAAGAAGTTTAAAAAAAAAGACCACAGGAAACCCTCTAATTCATACACAAAGCCGGCAGACCAGTCATTAACCCCCAGTGGGTCATGTTGGGTGTGTTAAGGAGGAGTGGTGGAGGGTCATAAAGAGGACCCCAGAGCAATAGAGGGGGGTCGTCACACCCGACAATCAATAGCTGGACATTTGACCCCAGCTAGAGTTTCAACTGCCCCTCCGCTCACCCCCACCCTGCACCTTCTTATCCAATGAAAACACAGGCGTGAGTCAACAGTCTAACACGGCCTTTGCAAAACACCAGGGCTGCACCACCTGTGACTGCTCACCTGAGGCAAAAGGGAGGATACGGCATTAAATCAGATTCACAGCTTTACAGTTATGGCTCTTACCATGACGTAGTGACGCTGCATCTCTGTCTTTTCATTGGCTAGTTTGTCATACTCCACTTTAAGACTAAAGGAAGACAAGAGGGAAAGAAAATAATGTTTCACTTAGAGGCATTGTTACACGTATAACAAAAACAAATGTAGAACTTTTGTATTTTCTGTGCTACTGCTGCATGAAGCTACAATAATGGAACAAAACAGTAGCAGCTTCCTCTTCCTATTGTTCCTAGGAAGCCAATGCTGTTTACAGTAGTCATTACCTGTGATACTGGGCCTGCAGGAACTGAAATTCGTCTTTGATCCTATCGCAGGACTCTGCCACTGTGAACTTGAAGCCAGGCTGCCCTGGCTGGTGAGGTGCCTGAAAAGTGTACAAGGTTTGAGAAACCACAGGTGTAAATAACATTATCACAGGTCTCATGTCTCGTTTGCCACTTCCTCCTCCTTTTTTCGTAGTGAACCGTGTTTTTTTCCCCTCTCTCTCTCTTTATGGTTTGTCTTCTCATTTCCCCTGAGCTTTGACTGGCGGGAGGAGACAGCCGCTTCCACTCAACAACATGTGCAATGACAGAGGTGGATCACTTAATCTGTCCGCAAAGTAGTGTTACATGGTATGCAGGGGATGATGAGAGGTGATAAAAAAAAATAAATCATGCACAGCAGTCAGTGCACAATTAACCTTTTGGAGCTGTAAAAATGCAACCACCACACACTGCACTGAGAAATTAAGTCAGTTTATAGAAGGAGGTGATGATCCACTTTACTGAGTTGATCAAAATCTTCAATAAACACCATCTCCTGGCAGAGTGAAGCGCCTCAGCAGCACCGATGCAGACCATAAATAGTAAGGTGTGGATCAGCAGCTCCACTCTGAAGAGCTAATTAGGCTATTTTGAAGGGCGGTGCATTTGCATCAATTTACAAATAGTGACAAAGACAGCTACTTACCGGATGCCGGCCTTGTGGATACATGTCGAGTCCTTTACACAGGGGAATCGGTGTGTTCTCTCCCTTTCTTTCTCTCCGTAATCCCAGTGAAGGTGCGGTAAATCACCGCCACCCCCTCCCCTGTATACGCAGGATGGCGGCGGACAAAGCCTTGTTCTCGGCTGCGAGGCGCACACTCAGACCCCGACCACTGGATGTATCACCTCCCCGGCCTTTCTTTGTACCTAAACAAACAGAAAACGGGGCACAGCTGAGGAGCTGGATCACATTCACAGCACCTAAAACAACACGAATTAAAGCTTTATTAACTTGCTCCACTATCTGTTACATAAAAATGAGAATTAAGTGCTTTTTTGTGTCATTAAAAAAAAAAAAAGAAAATTAAAATATTTTCCACTTTGTGCCAAAAAAGATCTAAATCTGTCGCCTCGATTTGCATTACAATGAGGGAAAAACAGCCAGCAAAATGTGTTTGATCCCATGAATCAAATAAATCCCAAAGTTTAGACTTTTGATCAGACCCGCAGCGACACGATGCTCTGCTTTTTTCTCGTAAATCTAACGAGTTGTCTTCCATAAAGGGAACAAGAACACACGCAACGGTTGTTTTTGGTGGTCCGGGAAGATCAGAAAACAAGGAGCTGCTGCTTTCAAAGTCGGCTGCCATAAAGCCACACCACCACCACCACCACCTCCACCACCCGTCTTGTTAGCGGCTCTCTTCATGAAGCCCTTTTTACCTTTGTCTCGACTGATTCCTCCCCTCCTCTGCACAGGTACAAAAAAAATAGTATCCACACAAACAGCTTAATATCCTTGACTTGTAAGCGAAGACTGATAAGAGCAGAAAATGTCCGTCGTCGTTTCTGCTATTTTTTCTTCTTCTTTGAGCCCCTTGAGAGTGCTTTAAAACCCCGGGTGATCCCGAAGCGGAGAGCGGCGTCTCCGTCCCGGTTCCTCTCGCTCGCTCGGTCGGTCGCTCGGACGCTGGAAACCCCTCGACTGGGACGAGTTGTTTGACCGCAGACAACTTCAAAGAAAGCCCGTGTTAGATCCAGCAGCGTTGCGCGAATCTCCCCCGGTAAGTCCAGAGATGGTTGCTCGGCGAGTAAACTGGTTAATTTTTAGTTAAAAAAATTAAAAATGTCGGCCGTCGTGAAAAACACCGCCAGCCTGCCGTTGGGCTCCCAGTTCCTCCGCCGCGCGCTCTACCACACACAGACTGTGCACTGACACGAGGACCCGACTGCCGAGAGCCGCCGCCGACCAATCGGCTTTCTCCGGAGGAGTTTAGCAGCGCCGGCCAATCACGACCCTCTGTCCCCCACGTGGGGTGTCCCCGCACACACGCCTTCCGATTGGCCCTTCGCGACGTGTGACCTCACATGTTCGCCATCTTGGATTTGAAGTGACATTCAGCGCGTTCAACAACTTGTTCAAAACAAAGGTAATAATTTATACGTCCGCGAGTTGCAGCCAGCGTTATTGCAGCGTAATAAACCGACCACTCTTTATATCGTTTAAAACTCACACACTGCTGGTGGGAAAACAACTAGCCAAGAGACAGAGTGTGTTATTTTAATAAAAGCATTATGAGAACAATTAATTTTTATTTTTGTTTGACACAATCAAGGAAAATTTCAGCATCAAACACTTAAGTTTCCTGCATTCTGGTGTATTTATATTCACCAGTTTGTACCTTTTCTGCATCCAATTCAGCCAAAATGAGTATACATTTTAACTATGTACATGTTCACTATGTACAGACTACACACCACACTGCTCATACTGTGTATATACTGTTATTTATCCCCGTCTTTATATTGTTATTCATGTAGCACACTTATATTATCATGTATGTATATGTATAATATTATACGACACAAGCATCAAACACAGTTTCCTGCATTCTGGTGAATTTGTATGCACCAATTTGTGTCTTTTCTGCATCCATTTATGTAAAGGAAAACACAATGTTAAGCCATAATGAATAAACTATACACACTAGCTATATACATGTTCACTGTGTGCAGACTAGACACTACACTATTTGTACCGTGTATATACTGTATAGCTTAGATTTTGCATATCCACTGTTCATACTGTCTTAGCACACTTATATTACATACAGCTTTCACAAAATGTATACATTCTGGTGAACATGTATGCACCAATCTGTGTGTTTTCTGCATCCATTTATGTAATGGAAAACACAAAGTTTGTGTATGTTAACTGTATACATGTTCACTCTGTGCAGATTACACACCACATTGTTCATACTGCGTGTACAGAGTATACCGCCATTCATCTTTATCTTTACATTGTTATTCATACTGCATACACTATATACATAACTCATGCAACTTGAATATTCACACATCTTGCATACTTACATGCACTTTTTACATAGTTAATACTGCTCATACTGTATATATTTGCATTACACTGCACTTTCACTGCATCCTTTTCACTATTGTTTTAGATGCCACACTGTATTTAGTTGTCTTAGTGCTTGTGCTCTGTGCAATGACAATAAAGTTGCATTTAATCTAAACATCACAGCGGTTTTTCAAAATCTACGCCTTTAAGTGATTATATGTGAAGCCAGTGTGACCCTGAACAAGCCTGAAACAGGAAAATCACACTTTCTGCTCTCAATTGAAGGAGAAGCAAAGATGCCAAGAAAAAGAAATACGTCCCGTTACTATGCCAAGAATAATAGGAGCTCATAGAAATTCATTCAAGACTGCGCAGGAAGATGTGAATGCCGCTTTATCTGCGGCAGAGTGTCCTTTGAGTGACTTGAATTGATCGACCTATTTCTAACGAGACCTCAAGCATCTACAAGCTCTGCTATCAGCAGCACTGGGTAGGCTGCAACACGTCTGCGCCTCAGCCTATCACGTGTTGCTCACTATGCCCGGCCCCACGTGGGTCCTCTGCCTCCCCCCCTCCTGCTTCTCGTCCAATCGCGTCGCGGCTGTCTTCCTGCGCGGCCCTGCGATTGGCTGCACGCTGGAAAAGCTGTCAGTCAGGAGTCCCGGTTGTCAATTAAACCCACGTTGGGTGCGGCGCTGACAAATGCCTGCGCTACTCTCCCTCCTGCCTGCGAACAGAGCCTGCAATGGCTGCTTAATTAGCTTCGAATGGCTTTTCCTTTCAGCTCAAACAATCTGTCACTACCATGTGGTAAAAAGAGCCCTGCATAAAACAAAAGCAGGAAAAAAAAGCCAGTAGGGGCTAAATATCAGTTTGATTCCCCCCCCCCACCACCACACACTCTCTCTCTTCAACCCCTCTTCCATGAAAACATTTGCTGCAAAACAAAGCTTTTACCTCGCTCAAACATTGGCTCCTTTCACTCATCTGTTTCTGCCCTCATTTTATCCTAAAATTGTATTTATTTGTATATGCGGGTGTCCACTGAGCGCCTCCACGTTTAGATGTAATGGTGGGATCTTTGTAAGTAGACCAGATTTTGATTGTTATTATATGTTGCCTGCAGTAGTTTGATTGTCTTAACATGAAGGAAGAGTCACTTTAATAGTGTTTCCCTACACAAAGGGTGGCAACTAACGTTATTTTCTAAATTAATCTATGGGTTGTTTGGTTAAAAGATGGTGAAAAATATCCATCAGTGTTTCCCAAAGCCCATAGCGTCCTCAAATGATAGCATGCACTTTACCAACGTCAACAGAGAATTTAAGAGGAAACTACAACTTAAATCTGCGAAGAATATGATACAAAAGCAACGAATCAGATATTTGAAAAAAATATATTATTTTTAAATATTACTTTGCAGTGATCAAGCTGCACAATAATAGAAAAAATACTCTCCCCGTTCTCCTCACACCACCAATTAGTTTCTCCGATGGCGGTTATTTCTCTTCATCCTCGTCTGTTCCTGGTTTCTGTAACACTCAGCAGGCTTGTAATTATAAAGCTGTGGTCTGTCATGTGCGTATGAATACACATTTTGAACCCACTCAGTGTCAAACCTACTGTTATGATCCATATTTCTTATTGCTAAACTGGACTTATAGCTTTGGCGGCTCTAACTCTTGTGATGTCACTAACACATCATGTTATTCGAAGCAGGCACAAAACTCAAAACTATTCTACATGTAACTGCATTATATCATAAACATGGACATATTTTTTCAAAAATGCAGTTTGTGCTTAATTTTCTTACACATCTTACACACTTTTTCCTTAAAGGATCATGCAGATTGAACCACTGGGTACATTTTGTACATCTCAGACGCAGTTTTAACATTTCATGGTATTTGTAGCACAGCAAAGTGCATGACAGTCAAAAAGTATACCAAATTTGAACCGTAGCTAGCATGCTGCGAGGTTTAGCTGTTGCTTAGCAACAAATGCATCCCTCCTGCAGATGTGGCGACATCAGTTGGGATAATAAGTCATGTACTGAGGGCATGTCAGTGAGCGACACACTCACTGGGAGACTTTAAGGAAGGTTTTTACACAACACTTCTCCTAATGATGAATTATCTCAGTAGTCGTAATCACTGAACTCTGACTAGGAACAGACTTAACATATAAACACTCTGCACTTCTCCAAAATCTAAGCTTCCTGAGGGAACTTTGTTAGTTCTCAGCTGCTTACAATCACTGATTTGCACACTGTTGGTAACACTGACATGTTGACTAACAAAACAGCCATTCACAGGTAAAAAGGCCTCCTGTTGTGGTTTGGAACAATTACAGCTAAAATGTTCAAAAACATACATTTTTACAGTGTAACCAGTGTAACCAGACCACCCACCCTTAAAATGCAGAATACATGAATAATGTTGTACATCTTTATGTTACAACCCATGGATATTTATGGGAGCTTTATGGTGGTTTATAAATGAGGCCTCAGCATGACACAGCAGTGCCAAAAAGGTTGCAGAAAAGTTAATTATATCAACTCAGCTTTTTTGTGGTATAGTGCTCCAACCTTTAATATGCTTGATATGTTTTAATAAAAAGTATGGAAAGTGCTTTATTGAGTTATGAAAAGACTCTTATCAACTAATCTTTCTGCAAAAGAACAAAAAATTCCACTGAAGTAATTTCCGCTCAGCTTATTCACCGTTTGACCTCTGACCTTCAGCACACACGCTTGTATCAGTCCAGGCTGCATGCAGGAAGAAAAAAATGCACCCAGACAAGAGCAGTTAAATGAATTCAGGTTTTCAGGAGCAATTTAGCCTCCAACTTTGTACACCGTCTGTTATTTTGTTTGAGAGAGCGGCGGCACAGGGGATCAGTGGTTCACTTCACCTCACAGGCTCTTTCTGTGTGTTTGTTTGTGTGTATTTCCACTGCTTGATCCAGTTTCCTTCCACATTCCACAGACATGCCAGTCAGGTGTATTAGCTGCTCAGAGGCACAACTCTGAAGGTGTCTCTATCTGAACATGGAAAGCTGCCCTCTGCATACTGCATCCTGGTATAAATTACTGTGAACCCTGAAATGATTAAATGTCCAAGTGTGATGTGTGATGAATTATTTCAGGGTGTTAAACCACAGGATTCTGTAAAGTTTGTCTGATCGAATTGAAAGAAGAATTGAAATGCTATAATCCATGTCATCCACACCAAATATGACATTAACAGATTACGATTTCAGCCTCTTCATTTTCTAAAGATTTATTTCTGGCTTTTTCGCCTTTATTTGATAGGACAGCGGACAGAGCTGGAAACGGGAGAGAGCGGGGAAGGACACACGGCAAATGCCCGAGGTCGGACTCGAACCCGGGACAGCCGCTACGCATGTCTATAAGCCCTTTTCCACTGCAGCAACCTGCGGTCCGTTTTAGGGTGATGCAAAATCTCTGTGCATGTTCTGACCATGAGAAATGCCCATGTAGATGTAGAACTCTTTTCAGGGCTGTTTTCGGGGGGAGAAAACAGTACCTACTCCTCGAGAGGTACTTTTGAGTGGTCCTGAAAAAGTGCTGTGCAGGGGCTCAGAGCTGTTTGATTAAACTCAGACAAGACAGCGATGATTGGTCGAACTTGGAAGGGATAACAAGCACCATTTTTTCTGCCCTCTTGATGTCCTGGTTAAGTAGCAGTGTTTAACAATTAAACCTGAGCATTAACAATGTAAAATTCACCATATAGCTAACAACCCTGCATTGTACTATTTCATATATGCTCATAGATCTGGAGTTATATCAAGCAACTACTCTTTGTCATTGTTTGGTGACATCGTGGTCAAAGCTGTTGGACCCCACACTGCAATGGAAACAGAAAAGCTGAAAGGGGACATTACTGGGCCATTCCTGTAAACTTCTGCGCCACTTCAAGCCTACCAATGAGTTCCCACAAGGTAAAGCCATCAGATATTGCCATCAGGGCTGAAGCTTTGAACATTGCCATGGTAAGCGACTTCCAGATTAGTATTTGAAAACTTCATGTTGTTGTAGATTTTTTTTCCCACTTAACTTGCATTAACACATAAATCCCCAAAAGCCACTAAAAGTAATCCAACATTACTCAGTATGCATCAACATTACTTCTTAGTTATTCTCAGACAAGAGCATTTAATCTAATTGGGTCACTGCTCTAATTTAATGTTACCAGCACTAACACTCGGACTGTCTTACGAGTTAGAACTACGCTAGCAAGAAATCGAAAAAGTCAATCTGGATGCAGTCTACCGTATGTAACAACTTCAAAACTTGCAACATGATGCCCATAAAGTCAATTGCCATAAATCACAAATTAAGAATTTGGCAAATTACCTGAAAACTGTATGTAACAGTTCATCGATTTTGAAACTGTAACCCGCATGTTAACAAAGTACAACGTTAAGTTACCAAATGTAACCCTTACTGACAGCTTTAACTGGCATTTTACTGTGAAAGAGTGAACAACACTCATCCCATAATGCATTTGAGGTTTTATTGGGTCCACATTGGACCATGTCTGAAATGCACTTGTGAAAAACCTACCAAATCCTGGCATGCATGTTAATTTTCACAAAAAGGTACATTGGAACCAGATCCAAGAAGGACCGATGGAGAGTCATGCCTAGTCTGAACTTCACTGAGAATGATGACACCAGGACCTAACAGATATAGCTCTAATAGAGAAAGAATGCCAGCGCAAACAGCAGTTTCATGTGACACCAATAAACCAGTAGGTGCAACAGTGAAATTTCACAATTTACACTCTTTAATTTGCATCAAAAAGTCATTTCTCTCTTGTGATGATAACGATAGACCACCTGTTCTCATAATAAATGCTTTTATTGGTGCAGTTGGTGACAGGCTGGGGTAGGGGATGGTAGTGCTGTTTGTGGTAGTGTAGGCCAGGCAAAATAAATTAGTGTTTTGGTGAGGAGCGGTGATGGCTGGCATTAGGGGAGTGACTCTGGGACGCCAGTGATCACTCTCTAGCCTCCTGGACGTGTTGTGGGACCAACTAGACGAAACATCGTTGAAGGGAAGTTCCCACCTGATGACCCCAAAGATGTGGTAGCAATCACTGCTCATTGGTTTACATAGGGAAAGCTGCAAGTGTGGTGTTAAGCTTAGGAGTTCTTTACTGAGTCTACTATTCGGGAGCACAGGTTTACTGTGTTTACTTTGAATTGAATTACACACAATATTAAGGTGATGCAACTTTATTAAGTCAATGCAACCCATCAAAATATTGTTTGGGCTCTAATTTTAACCATGTATTCATTTTGGATGGCTGCATTAGTTGCATGTGTCATCATGGCCTGTAAATATGTTAAAATCAGAATATATATATTGGGTTATTATTGTAATATTATTGTCTGTATAAGCAGAGTGAGTGATGTTCATCTATAGTGCTCCTCACAAAATGTCCTGTGCGAAAAGTCTCCTGTAAAATGGAACAAATGGACAAAAACGTCCTCATTAATCAGACGTTATAATTCCAAATACAATCTGCAGAACGGCAGCTCTTCCCTACTTAGTTGTCGAAACCTTTCCTGCGCTGTCTACACTTATCTGACAAAAGTTTATCTTGCAAAGTGGTTGTTTAAAGAAACCATTACATCGCTGTTCCTGTCCCGCTCTGGGCGAAGCAAGATGGAGCTGTGGTGATGAGGTGAAGGGAGACACAAGCCGAACCACATTCGCCGCTAAGTGCAGGAAACGTTGAGGAATCCGTCTTGTCGTCGACGCAGACGTAAGGATATAAGATGCGTTGCCAAGAGGAGGATTATCCTCCTTTTCCGTCTATAGCTTTGTTCCTGTTTCACTCCCTCACGCTGTCGCTCTGTGTGTCCCTTTGACCCAATCTGTACTTTACATTTGAAGCTTTCAGCACAAACTCTCCCTCTGATTCTCGCCGACATACCTGCCACTCGAAAGCTACAGCGGAGCAGATGTGGAGGAGGTGCAAGTTTGTCTAATTTCCCAGCTAATTTCCAATCGCTTCTCTGACGAACGCAGCCTTTTTCTTAAGGGGAGCCGCTTCCTATTAAAAGTTTATTTAGCAGAAGCCTGAGGAATGATTAAAATTCGGCACTAGCCAAATAGGATAGGGAGCGTTGTGGGGAGCGAGTGATTACACCCCAGTGTGCGTTGTTCGTGCGTACGCTTGTGTAGTGACGGATTTTTTTATGTCAGTGTTTCCCCTGAAGGCATCACAAGCATCTGTAATATTACTGTACAAGATGAGGCTGAATAATGAAATTAGCACGTCTCATATCTGCAAATTACACTAATTTCTTCTTCTCTCTCTCTCTCTTGGCTTTTCAGAGCGGTCCAGTGCTATCTTCCAGTGTTTCCCCTCCCCTCAGTTTTCCGTCTGTCACCTGGTAAGTACACTCACATTCACCTCCCACATATACAGTGCAGACAGGAGCTTTCAGTGTTTTTCAGTCCTTTACGTAATCATCCGCTGGCCGCCTGCCTGAGCGGAGCTGCAAATTGCCGCCACCTTTACGAAGCGGAGCATCATTTCTTGCTAATGTACACTGAAAGGTGTTGTGTAAAGTCAGCAGTGTTGTTAGAGCGTGACCACATGGTAGGAAGACGGTGTACCTGGTTCTGATGAGTACAATGGGTAGTAGTGGCCGTTTATGTTGCTTTATCTGGGACAGATATAAGATCAGCTCATCATCAAGCTCTGCAGAAGCCTGATAACGATCCTGATCATTTGAATCAGGTGTGTTGGAAGAGGGAAACATCTAAAACATGCAGGATAGTGGCCCTCGAGGACCAGGACTGGGCACCCCTGGTTTAGGATATATAAACTCATCATCGTCAATTACCGCATTTAAAAATCTATAAATATGAAAATACTGCTGATTTCAAAACCTAGACTTAAGATGTCCTCCGTACATTATCAGTGTATATACGCTGGAAGCCTTTGCAAACTCTGTCGACAGGACTAAAGGCATGTTTTCTGCTTTATTTTTATATCAGAAAATTTATACCATTTATCAAAAGAAGAAACAGTTGGGTGTAAACAGATTCTGTAAGAAAAAGCTAAAAATTCTGTGCTCCTTGTCACAACCAGAAAGCCATGAGTGACTCAGCTGTGACCAACAGCTGTGTGAATTCAACATTTTAATTTTTTCTTTTTTATGATTCACATCATTATAACTGTCATCCTGCACAAAAGACAGTTCTCTCTACTTCTACCCATGATTGCGCTGTTTCCATAGAGGTGGGGGATTTTACATTGCAAAGAAAAAGGAGTCCGCAGTGAGTGAAAATGTAACTGAAGAACACCCAGATAATGCTAAAGGTTCAGAGGGTTAAACTCAAATTGAACGTGAGCAGAGAAACTCTTCTAGTATCAAATTCTGCACATCATTTTGCACAACAAAGGTAGAACATTCAACTGAAATCACAATAAGCAAAACAGATTTTCTGAGCAGAAGTTGCACATTAAGTCCCTTTAGCAGAAGATTTGAACTTTTTAATGAATCAAACAATCTGCTTCTTTTATATACAATATTCTACAATTTCATTTAGCAGACGCTTTTATCCAAAGCAACGTACATAAGTAGGTAGGCGGGGCAGCATTAAGGACCTTGCCTAAGGGTCCTAACTGGATACCTGCACCCTGACCTGGATTTGAGACACCAATCTCCCACGCCAAGGTCTGGGGTGTTAGTCACTGAGCTATCAAGCTGCTGTATGCAAGATTTTTGGAAGTAACATACCTTGACTCCAGTCAACATGCCGGTGGTGGACACACTGAAGTCCAGGTAGGCCAGCATCTCAGCTGTGGGAGGTTTATAGATGTGTGGAGGCCGCTTTCTGGGGAGATCATCTGTGAGAAGAGGGAAGAGGATTGTTGTTATTTCATTACTGGAAAACATAAATCACATACCTCCACTGTCTTACTGTTAGTGTTGCTGTTTGCTGTCAAGAATAAGCTGCAACCTGATAATTGTTCAGTGGTTTTGTTGAGTGGGAGGATGGGGTCATTTTAGATGTGAATTCACCATTTGACTCTGCATTTTAAAAAGCAATGTATTTATTTTTAATTCATTACACCTGCCTCATATGCAGTACAACTGTTGATGTGCAACAGTCAGGAATTTCACTATGATTTTTATAACTGACTGAATGTTTGCTGAACATATTTGGAATGAGACGACACACTTTGATCTGTATGCATTAGGTTTGTATGTTCAAAGTTAGCCAAACAGGACACCTTGTGGCCAAAAGGGGAACATATTTAGTGCTGAATCTGTGTGCATCCAGAAATGTGTCAGTGAGGCAATGAAGCACACAATGTAAAGCTTAAAACAAACGGATTCAGCTGCTTCACATCACGACTAACGCCTCAAAGCAGTTCTAATCTAAACAGATCCCAACTAAGTCCAGCACCTGTGTCAATGATGGTGGGCCACGTTTTGACGTTGACGCTGGCAGCAGCCTCCCTGGACCTGAGGATCCTCATCAGAGGCTGAGTGGTGAGGATGCAGGCTGCTTTGCTCACCTGTGACACGCAACAAACAACAAACAGAAGTTTATTTAGGGGTTCAAACGACTGCGCTTCAATGGTGACCTCCATATAGTTAGTCAAACAAAATGCATGGAATTATTGATACTTTATTGATCCTTGAGGTAAAGTTCGATTTTATTTGCTTTCCTCCAGGGAAATCAGTGATAGGGGTCAACAGCAGTAGTATTTCACTTCATTTAGGAAGGCCTCTTCATTATTTATAATAGACTGCTCAAAGCATTGAATAAAAAGTAAAAGGCTTATATTTATTTTTACATTTATGATGCATAATTAAAGCTAGGAAATGTTTGGTAATGAACTTTTATGGATAATTGTGCTTTAGATGGATACTGCAAAGTTAAAATAAATATGCAAAATACACAAAAATATGTGGGCTTTAGGTGTCCCTGTAAAAACAAGTCCAAGACAGAATAGAGCACTATTTTAACCCTCTGAACTACAAAACCTGCTGCTGGGTCCAAAAGGCATATTACATCCTTTTTTCTATATCTGTAAAATTATACAATTTATCAGAGTCAGAAACCATAAAAGACTTTCTGATGGTTCTTAAGCTACTGATTTCTGATATGTCATTCTGTTGAAAAACATAACCTAACCATAACTTAAAATCATGACATTTAATTAAAATGACTTTATTCTGCATGTCTCATTTACAAATTTGCCAAATGTTTGTTCTGAGCAGATTCTTAAAAGAACAAAAAAATTGGTGCAATCATGAAATAATTAGTGACTCAGCTGCGACCAGCTGTCACATGACAAAAATGTGGAAACTAAAAATCTAAGTAGTAAAAATATCTGTACTATAAGTGAGTCCAGGTTTTTATTAATAATAATTGAAGATTTTTTTTTATGATTAATGGCATTATAACTGCGTCACAGTGCATAGATATTTTTGACTTGTCCTCCTCCTATCCGTGGTTGTGCTGTGTCCATACAGGGGTGGGACATTATATTGCCGTGAAAAATTAGTCCACAGTGAGTAAAAAATTGACAGGAACAAAAAACACCCAGGAACTGCTTAGAGGGTTAAATAATTCTAGTTTTGGTTTGTTACCGATGTGATGTAGTTACTTGAAACTAAAGACCTCCTCTGAGTTAATTAATGTTCCAATTACTGTCTTGATTAAGCCATTTGTTGATTTATCTATAAAAGGTTAAAGACGATCAGGTTTAAATAATGTTAATAGAGCGATACTAGTCCGGTTGTTTGATTAAATTACTTAAATTCTTAATTGTCAAAATAATTACTGATTCATTTTCTGTTGTCTAACCGCATTTGTATATACATGAACCTCTGAACCTCAAAACTAACTGTCATTTATCAGATAATGTCAACAAAAACTGAGAGAATCATTGGATTATAAACTTTCTGACAGTCTTTGAATTACTCATCTGTGTCATACAGTTCGGTTGGGAAACTTAACCATATCCAAGCTTAAAATTTGTATGCATTAAATTCACAAATTCAACATACTTTATTTGAAAAAACACTAATCACTCTATTATTCTGTGGAATTGCTTGAGTGAAAACACTTTGCAATAGAAACCACTACTCTGTGACATTGTCAGGATTGAGTGCACTCACATCGATGATCATGCGGACAGTGGGGAGAGTAGCAGCCAGGTTCTGAGGGTGTGGCGGCCTCACCGTCACAGGGATGACACCCGCATAGAGGCAGCCATAGAAGGCAGCTATCAGGTCAATACCTGCACAAGTAGGAGACAGACAAGAGTAACTTTGTAAACTAAAATACTAAAGCACACTGAACAGCAGCAAAAAGGAAAGACAACCATCTACAATAATAAGGTGTGTTTGCATCTGTGTGCTCACCTGGGGGATAAAGCAGCACCACGTTGTCTCCTGTGTTGAGGCCTCCTCTCTCCATTAAGGTAGCTGTGATTTTCTCTGCTCTCTTGTGCAGCTGAGCACAGGTGGCTGTGCACACTGCTACCCCCTAGAGGAAATACAGTGGAAGTACAGCTCAACTCACAAGCCACAAAATGGATCACTATTACTAGTAGTAATGTTGTACCGTTTCCAAGAAAAGAAAGAGTTTTATGTACCTTTGCGTTGAGCAGCACATACAGAACATGGTCGGGGTCAGTTTGGGCTCTAAACTGCAGAGCTTCAGACAAGAACTGGTGCTGAAAAGGCACAAACAGGAATGTGTCATTACAGAAACATCAAAAGTGGATTAAATGACAGAATCTAATGTTTTACTGCACAATTAAAAATCACTGTCTGCAAATAATAACGCATTTAAAAATGATAAACAGATAAAAACACTTCAAAGCTGGCCAGCAAACAGTCAGATATCACCCAACAGCTAAAAATAGACAGTCCTCCTCTCAGTGACAAATCAGTGTTTTTCAGTGACAGACTGGTACAGAGAACAGGAAACATTTAAAGTGTGTCAAAGATACTCTGTGACGCTTTTGACCTCTCACACAAACACACACAAGCACACAACATGAGGAGTGTCCAGAGAATGTTTTTATGGCCAAGTGAAGGGTCATGCTGAGACCATCTGCACCTGGTAGGAGGCAAATTGGAGCCACTGTCAAAAACTAACAAGCTATGTGTCATAACAATTTTGATAAGCTTTGAAGAAAAGAAGTTTCTGCAACACATGACTGCCTCAGAGTGTCGTTTCCTAAATGAGTAGTTTCCAAAGTAACAATCTGCGAAATAAACTATTAAATGAATCATTGGGTTCTTGATCTGTGGTGTTAAAAAGCTGAGGAACCAGTCAGCACACTGGACAGAACAGGACAGGACGTGAAAACAAAGAGTTCCTTTACAGGTAGAAGCCAAGTGAACATTAGGCAGCACATAAAAAAACAAATAAAGTCAACACCACCGTGGTCTTTAGACATACAAACATAATATTCAGCATTGTCACGTTGCTGGGCGCATTAAAATCACTGGTCGGAGCCATCCTTTGTGCCACCCACTCTCTCAGTCAGACAACACGTCGTGCTCTGGTCAACAATGAATCAGGAATCGCATCATGCAGACCAGCTGCCCTGAACCACGCATCAAAGCCATGCTACACGTGGGAGCGTCACAGTGAACACAGCGAGCAGAGGTGCACACGAAAACTCTCCTAATTAACACTTTTTGTGTTTATGACGAGATATAATGCTTCACAGAATATAAGCACATGGTGTTCTGTGGTAGTGCACTAATAAAGATTTGTGAGAGACAAGAAACTTCCACTCACTTAAGAGTAGATGAATGTCATTTCATTTACTGCTGACCTTTTGCAAAGCTAATAGGCTGCTGGCCAACTCCCCATCTTAAAATGTGATGGCAGAGAGAGTCTATTAAATCAGACACTGTTAAATGTAGAGCTTTAATTCTGACGTATTACAGTGCGATAGTTTAAGTGTGTGGACCCCTGCTGGCTAAGGAGCCGGCCTGGACAGTCATGTTGTTGGGCCAAGCTGCTTGCTGGTGGCCGTCAGACACTCACGGCTGCGAAAGCACACGTGACTGACAGAAGCAACATAAGCATAAGGACGAGTGGGGGGCCAGACTAGAGCCTTACCATCATGGTGGGCCACATACAGAGCTAAAGCCCAACCCCAGCAAAGTAAAGGCAGAACAACAACAGAGGTTTAGGATAAGACATCAGCATCCATTTTCCCTGATACAGGATCATCTGTAACTTGGCAAACACATTCAGAGCAGTTTATCTTTGTGGTTTAATATAATTTGGCTTGTTACCGATGTGATGTAGTTACTTGAAACTAAAGACTTCCTCTGAGTTAATTAATGTTCCAACTACTGTCTTGATTAAACAGTTTGTTGATTTATCTATAAAAGGTTAAAGACGCTCAGGTTTAAATAATGTTAATAGAGCGATACTAGTCGGGTTGTTTGATTAAATTACTTAAAAGCTTAATTGTCAAAACAATTACTGATTAGTTTTCTGTTGTCTAATCACATTTATTATATACATGAACCTCTGAACCCCAAAACTAACCAAAACTATGACAAAAATTCTGGGACTTTTTGGCTGAACTGCAGGTTGTGTTTACATAGAGCAAAGAGGACATGTGTGTAAGTAAAGAAACAAATTAAAATTTAAGTAGTAAAATATCTTTAGTATGTAGGGTCAGTTTTAATTTCCAGGTACGACTAATACCTGTGGGCAAATATTTTTGTAAAATAAATAATCCAAAAAAAAGTCTACTTTTGTCTTTTCTTTTCTTTTCTTATGATTTCTGGCATTATAACTGTGTCATACAGGGGCTCAGAGGGTCAAGAACAGCTACAGTATGAATGCTAATAGTACAAGTTTTCCTCATTGTCCAGGTGTTAATGTTGTCGTCATTGGACATAGACTGCCTTAGATATTAACAATTCAAAGTCTTAAAACTGTTCAAAAAGTCCCTCATACAGAATGGTCAATTTTCCTGACATCATGCTGAAAGATGCTACATCCACCGAGTCAGATAATAGGTAAGTGTGGTTGGGTCTGTGTGGCAGTACCTTGCGAATGAGATCCTGGTCCTCCACCACACCCAGCTCTCTGCCTGTTGCCTGGGCAATCCGCTTCCCTGCCACCAAGTTGCCGACCAGCATAGAAGCCGGTCCAACGTCCACTGAGCAGATCAGAAACAGAGTCATGTTTACGGTGACAAGCAACTTTATCAAGTATAAAGGCACAAGTAGACTATGTCAAAGATGACCTACCTGGCTGCTTCTGCCGGGGCTTGGGCATGTTTGTAACACAGGTGTGAGGGCACATGAGGATGTTGCAGGGGTGCAGGTTTCCCTCCAGGAAGTTCTGCTTGGTTTCACAGATGTGGATTCCTCCGAGTGGCGTCTTTGGGAGGGTGTTGGCTGGGACGAGTGCGAGGCAGTAAAGGCCAACTTGGTGGATGCTGTCGATGGCCTGCAGAGGAAATACGAATCAAGTGATATCATTTAATAAGCACAATATTAACACAGCACATCATATTTCCTCATAAGTAAAGGCTGTTTATTATTTCCCTGTGTGTATGTGCGTAAGTTTGTGATCCTCCATGAGAACAAGACACTTAATGTCATCCATCCAATCACAAAAAGGAAAAAAATAAAGAAGTACATACAAAAATGTGACGGATTTAAGCGTGTGTGTTATTTACCTGCAGTACCCGACTCATCCACTGGAAGCTGTCTTCTTCACTGGCGTCAGGCCTTTGCTCTGCCACAATCACTATCCTCTCATCGTAAAACACTGTCACCGAGAACACAGCAATCCTGCGTGGATCACAACAGGAGAGTGAGCATAAACACACACAAACACACACACACACTCCAGATACATTAGAAGAGGCTGTAGGGTGTTAATGGGACTATTTAATTCTGCATCTATGTACTCCTATGAGGGGACATTGTGCACAAACAGAACAGGGAATCTTCACGCTGGCTCACAGTGACCAGACAGTATCTCACCTCCCTCTGTAAACTGTTTTGACAGGCTCCACTGCCAGCGCGGTGGCCACCAGGTCGTCAGCATTGTGGCGCCGGCTGCTAACCATCAGGAGCCCCTCGATCTTCCCCACAACAAACACCAGACTTCCCTGTAGAGCAGATATATTTTACTCAAGTATCACCTCCTTTGTTTGACGAATACTGTGCAGTGCAAATATTTTAGATTCAGCTTTTCTACCATAAGAAGGCATCTGATTGGTTCTGAATTCACTTGTGAAAATGAGCCCAAGCATACAGCCAGAGTCATGAAGGTCAGGGTGGAATTTTGAAATTGAACTAATCATGTGAGTTTCAGTTTTGTCAGGAAAAGAGAACAAATCTATCAGGATATTTAATTAAAATCACTTTAAAAGTTGCCAAAAATACATAATTTGCAAAAACCTGATTCTGTAAAAAAAAAAGAAAAAAGAAAGAGAGAGAGATTCTGTGCTCTTTGATGCAACCAACAGTATCATGTGACAAAAGAACTTTTCATCTAAACTGGACTGAACTGCAGGCTGTGCTTTCAAACAGCAGATAAGATGTAAGTGGTAAAAAACCTATAATAGGTAGAGCCCCTGTTTTTTGATTCCAGGTTCTTTTTTTTCACTTTTTTATGATTTATAACTTTATTATACTGCACAGAAGACATTTCTCGAGTTCTCTCCACATCTAGCCATTGTTAGCTGTTTCCATAAAGGTGCAGGACTTTATATTGAAGTGAAAAAGGAGCCTACACTAAATAAAAAATATGACCGGAGCAAAAAATGCATAGAAACTGCTTGGTTTTTCTGATTAATGCACTTTGCAAGAATGGCATTACTTTTTCAAATCATCCACGCTTTACTTCTAGTGCCTAAACCTTTTGCACAGTACTGTATCTATTGTCGCTGTGTTCGTGTCCCTTACCGGCCCAACAAATCCAAGCAGACCAGTCCGACTGAAGGGAATTTCTCCAATGGGAGCTCCAGCTTGGTTGACAGGGATCACCTACAAATAAGGAGAGAGATAAGAGAGATTGGACTCCTATACGTTACAGAGTAAAATTCACCCTAACATTGGATTTCAAAGGTACACAAAAATACCTGATCTAAAACAAACAAAGAAGCACAGCTAGGGGATTATAATGAGAGTAACCAAGAGAACATGGGCACAGACTCTTATGAAGCCTATTTTAAATAAATGAGTGAATACATTCCAGTTATTGCATAATGTCTGTGGCTCCATCTAGTGGATTCCCACCCACCCATCTTTAAAACCGTCTTATGGTGTCGGAAAACTAGAGCTGATCCAAGCAAACATACAGAGGCAGGATGTAATTTGCAAACTGGTGGAAAACCTATATGTTGTTTCATACCAATAATTTAACTGAATATTAGGTGTTAGAATCTGCTCCACTGTTTGATGAAGCAAAGCTGTGATTAGCGTGCCAACAACATTAAACATGGGTGTATGACAGACCTCAAATGTGTTCTTGGTGACACCAGGTAGGCCGTAGTACATGGTGCCTCCGGCCCGAGAGTTGATCACAATCTCTCCAATCTCATCTGTCTTGCACAGCTGAGGAGGCCCATCTGGTTTCACGATGCACATCAGAGCTGAAACACACAGACGGGTAACAACATGTTGATTTAAGTTGCTGAATTCAGAAAAAGATAATGAATGGACAGTAAATGTAGCGGCTGCTGCCTTTTTTTACACTGCCAATTGAAACTGCGGTGGCTAACCTCCTGGCATTATGTGGCCCACATCCTGCACAGTGAGAGCAGAGTTCTTGTCTTCTGTGTTCACCCTGATCACCCCATGGCTGAGCCCACCCATGGACAGGATGGCCCTGGCTGGTAGTGGAGCTCCTCGTGCACCAGGTCTGCAGGGAAGGTAAAAATAATGCACTTTTAATTACTATTTATTCTGAATTGTACACTATTTATTTATGATTCACACTATACATAAGTAACTTTTTATTCTGTATTTAAAATGTAGGATTTATAAATTTCTACAATTAAGGAGTTATCTTCAGAACCATAAGGAATGGGATAACATGTGCAGAGCATCCTCTGAAATAGAGGAAGTATTGATGTCATTTACAGAAAAAGATACAAAGAAAGGTGTTATTTCAAAAATGTATAAAGCATTACAACAGGAATCCATGGATAACAACATGAGGGTCAAAGAAAAATGGGAACTAGAAGCAAACATTATAATAAGAGATGAGCAATGGGAGGAATCATTCAAAGAGGGACACAAATTAACAAATAGTCCAATGTGGAGGGAGTTTGACTAGAAAGTCAAAATGTGATACTTTAACACCCCATCCATCACCTCAAGATATAGCGGCACCTCTGAGTTGTGCTGGAGGGGAGGTGGACTAGTGGGGAATTTTACACACATTTTTTGGGACTGCCCAAAAGTTGTAGGGAAAAATTTACAAAAAGAAATAAGGCAGATTCTGGGCATTAACCTAATCCTGGACCCTACACTGTATATTTTAGGCATAGCCCCTGATATCAACATGGACAGAGACTTGATTTCCTTGATTAGAATTTTGTTATTAACAGCAAAGAAAACAATAACAGCATCCTGGCTGAAACCGCAGCCCCCCAGCATAACTCAGTGGAGACCGAGATTAAAAAAAGTTTTCATCATGGAGAAAATCACAGCCAGATTACAGCTGAAATCAAATAGATTTGATGTGAAATGGGCCCCAGTGACACAGGTGATGCCTGGGCTCTAGTCACCTCTTAATATGTTTATTTTTATTTTTATTAAATTTATTTATTAGGGTTCGAGCACCAACGGTGCAAGAACCCTATTGGAATTGCTGCGATTCTTATTATTATTTTACCGACTTTTTGCTGCGGCTTTTGAGGCACTTGCACTACTCCAAAACGCGTATAAATTTACATGCAAATGAAGACCTGCGAAAAATTTCATATTTTGGGGGAACTACACATGCCAATATTAAAATGGCTCAACAGCGCCCCCTACAAAGTTGGTCTCTAATGGAGTTAATAGAAATACTTTCCCGTACAGCTACGAAAATCGGTACACATATGTATCTACTCAAGACGCACAAAATTGCCATATCAACTCATTACCCAAAATGCAACAGGAAACCGCCATTTTGATTTGAAATTGCAAATTTTGCCCATTTTTGGCATTTTTTGTACAAAATGTACCAATTTTCAAGAGCGAACTCCTCCTAGGGGATAACTCCTACAGATTTGACCTTTGCACCACAGATACTACAGGTGGTGGTGACAAAACGTTATCAAAAGTCTCCGCAAAAGTATGACGGTGTGCGCGCGGGAGGGCGTGGCGTTTTGAAATTGGCCATTTTGTCCAATATTGCCCCTTAGAGGCATTTAACGATTCTGCTCCGAACTACATTTCACCTAGAGCTATGAAATTTGGTACACATATCTATCATAACAACATGCACAAAAATGGCCCAATGAACCTATACCCACAATGCAACAGAAAGTCCGCCATCTTGGATTGAAATTCCGGCTTGTGACACGTGTTTTTGGGAAATTTCACACTTTCAAGAGCGAACTCCTCCTAGAGATTAACTCCGACAGATCTGAAATTTGCATCACATATACTACAGGTGGTAGTGACAAAAAGTTATCAAAGGTCTCCGCAAAAGTATG
>OMNN01051515.1:0-26099 GCA_900302755.1 Chromis chromis | reverse complement strand
GTAAGTTAATAATATCCTAATAATAGTTAATTACGATCAGTTTATGGGTGTATAACATCTCCAAGCAGCCCACCTTCTGAAACAAGAACATCAGTAATAATTTACTTTCCCTATTTAACATTTGTAAGCAGGATATCAGGATATACCTTTTTTATAATTTACATTACAATGTAGCTCTGAGCAGATATGAAGACGTGCAAGACGAGCAAATAGAACTTGTCCAATGAAGACTATATTATAATATTACAACAGTGTTTTACTATGTTGTTATTCATTATCTGTTTCTACCATATACTGTATATAAAGATGGATTTTCCTTCGCTGCAGTTTTGAAGCTCAAAGCGACTGGTCTAGCTATCACCATCTTGACAGTATGTGATTCCTCCTAACTTATGACTAATCCAAAAATGAGCAATGAAATGGAGAATGAGCTGAGTAGAGTCACGTAAACATCTCTGGGCGATGGACTGTCCTATGACAGCACCCACATGTCACTCAAAGCAGCCACGCCCTTCATCATGCATAACTGTAAGCCTTAACACAATTTAAACAGGTGAGTTATATAAAAATGTATTCTCCAGTACAGCTCTCATACACGGCGACCAAAACTGCTTTTTGTACCAGGCAGTACACTTATTTATTTCTGCAGTAAAGATGAGCATTTTAACATGGGTGTCTATTACCATGTTTCCACCGACCTGGTGCTAGTGCTAGCTCGGAGCCAGTGCCTGACTTAGCACCAATTGTTTGTGTTTCCACCGCGTAAGCACCGGCTCCAGGTGGTAAAAACCGGTGCTTAGCAAGCACCAACTCCTTGCTGGGCCAGAACTAAGCACCGAGTACGTCAGGGGCTGGGGGCGGGGTTATCGTGACCAACGATCAGCGGTGGAAAAGGGACACATAAGTGATAATTTGTGTCCTTTTTCTCCAGGACGTCCCTGGTCCGATCACAGATGTATTGGAATGAATCCCGGGACACACGGAAGTTTTGCACAGTGTTGCACTGAAATCCGGTACAATTGTGTCGCGGAAACGCAGAAGTGCCGGCGGCGGGCAACAGGCGACCGCCACCTTATAAACATCTTTATAAAGATAAACATAGATATCATCATCAACATATTGCGTTTGTTTAACCGCTATGTAACGATACAAGCGTAGACGTTTTACGGTGACGCAATGCCGTGGCTCCAACTTGGCTCCTGGCCAGTGGAAAAGCAAACAGGTTCTTAGGAGGAACGGGATTTGAACCAACTAAGCTCCGAACTAGCACTAGCTCTGAACTAGCTCCTGGTGCTTCTTGGTGGAAACACGGTATATGAGTCACTCAGGCTCAAGTGGCCATTCAATGAACTGCAGTTTGAGGCTCTTTGTGTTAGCTTAATTTTTCAGCCCTAGTGGTTGCCGCTTGGTTTCTGCACAAGCTTCCACTTATAGGTGCCCACAGGAGAAGGAATAGTTGCTGATCAATACAATAGTAAAAACATCTGCTTTAACCCTACAGTGTGGTGCGAAACCTTTAATACTGTAACTAATTGTATACTGCCATTAAATACTGGAGGGAACATGGGAACAGAAGAAATTAGTACAAGAGCTTATTTTCCCAGCAGTGATGACCAAATTACATGTAAGACCTTTGTAATACCACAAAAAATTCCCAAACCAGTGGAAAAATAACAATCCCTCAGGACCCTGCGACCAGAGCCTCTGTGTGAAGTGAGTGTTAATGTTTTGTATTTGAAAGTCATCAAGAGGCATAACTATCATAAAGACATGGAAAACAACCTCAAAGACCAAAAAAAAAAAGACCAAAAGAATAAAAAATAAAAATAAAAACAACTTCTGTCCATGGGCTCCACAGCAGAGCTGGGGCTCATTTTACTTATAAAGCAAAAAGCCAAGCGTCTTTTTTAATAATGTGTTAATTTAAGGTTTTGATGAGAATGTTAGCAACTAACAGCAGGAAAAGCAAAACATATAGTTTGTAAATTAAATCTAAACCTTTTAGGGTTGTTTTGATTAAAATGCTTTTAAAGACTCTTCAAGAGCTGCAGATACTGTGACTGTGTTTTATATGTCTGGGAGTACGGAGTTCAGTCAGCAAACACACATGGAACAGATTATGTGAATGTAGAATATGTACAGCATTTATGTTTTGAATTTAAGGTCTGACCTCGTTGATCCCCACAAGGAAACATTAAGTTCAACACAGCAGGGAGTGGAGAGTGACGATAACAACTTCCCCCTTAGGGAAACCTGGGCTCAGAGCCTACAGGTGCATGCCAGGTGGAGGTGGAGCCGTGCCGATGCTATAAGAACAGCAGCAGAATAGGCAGCGAGTGATGGCACAGCTTTCAGGTGGGAGGAGTGGCAGCAGGCATGCAGCAAAGAATGAGCAGAGCACTGACGGCTTAAGTAGATTAAGTAGGATGTGAGAGTATGCCATGTGAGTAAGGCAGTGGACTTAAAGTGGCTGCCGAACTAGCTAGAAGTCCTTGCTATGACTTTTTAAATAGGACAAAAAAAAAATCTTTGGAATTTTGAGGACTGTTCTTTCCTTTTATTTGAGTAAAATGAACATTTAACAGCAACAGCACAAACTGAGTTAATATCCTTGACATATGAAATGAAACTGTAAATGGTGATAACACTCATAGCGATACCCAGTCCAGTTAAGGCTGATTTAAATTTCTCACGGGGATTTCCCCTTCACTTGACAACTCAGCACTGCACAAAGCAAACCACAGTTCATTTCTACTGTTTGGTTACTTTAGAGGGCAAAGCGTCCATCTATAAAACCAGTTCAAAAGCTTATAAATCTTCTCAGCCAGCCAATTAAACCTTTGCTATATGTAGGACAAGGACATTCCAAAATTAAAAAAAATCTTCCTAATTAGTGGGATTATTCTAATTTAGGAGCATTGAGAAGCATATTTATTCTGATTGGGCACCTAAAAGAGATTTTAGTTTTGCTATGAATTCACACAGACAGAGACCTGTTTGTCTCCCACCTCCATCTTCCAGCGGCTGAGCCATTCTTCTCTCTGCCTCCTGCTAATGTAGTACGGATCTCCGGCTTGGAAAGTCACTCTGGGGACTGGCCTCCTCCGCAGCCTCCCAGTCTCACCCTGCACACACACACACACAAAACGTGTTATATTCCTATGTACAATATGAGAATGCTTAGCTTAATGTTTGGATGCAGAAATAGAAGTAGAAGTGGGGTAGCAACTGGTTTCCTCACCTCTCTGGGGGAGTCGCAGTTTCTGTCGTCTGGCTCGTCTGTGGGAGAAGGAAAGTTACAGGAAATGGCTCATTTGTACAGATTTAACAAGAGGTTTAATGAGGAGGTAAAGTCATGGTTTTCATCACTTTGCCTCACCATCCATATTTAAAGTGCTCTCTGCAATCTGGAAGTTATTAAGCTGCTAACATTTCAGGTAAACTGACAACTCTCTGAGAGACTTGTGGGTAAATCATTTTGATAATTATGACCATCATTGTCGTAAAAACATTGTTTTAAGATTTAAAATAATAGAAAGTTAGCTCATGAATACGGTTCAATCAAACATACACAAGTATATATGGGAAAAGCAATATTATTTGAAATGATATGACTCTGCAATAAATCTATACCCTTATTCCTCTCTGGTTGCTCAAGTTTCCGACGCCCACGCCTCTTGCGAGGGGAGGGTGAGGGCTCCGGCTCCTCAGGCGGAGTTGGGGGGGCGTTTGCACATGGGTCAGAGGTCGCCATCTCCTGGGAAACAGAAAGAGCACAGTCCAGGTCTGAGAAAAGTGCTACTCACCCTTGTCTAGACCCATCAAAGGGCTCCACAGACATAATAATCACAAACACATATACAGGATTTATACACACACATAAAACACACACACAGAATCAAAGAGCTACTGCAATACCTGCACATACCTATTAGTCTACCCTTGTTAGTACAATGTAGAGCAGGTACATCTAGTAGAGTGTGTCTGCATAGGATCAGTGTAATAAATACCCTTATCTCCTATTAACACACACACACACACACACACACACACCTGGTAGATGAGAAGGGGAGCAGCACTGATGTTATTAACAGTTTTGATGATTAACAAGCACGTGTAAGGTGGGACTCGTGTTAAATGAAGCTAACTGCTCATAACACTACATGTATATATTAATGTAGTAAAAAATAAGCTCAAAATTAGTTGTAGTGTTTTGAAAGTAATCCGTTTCAATAAAATGAATGTATGTGAATGCAAAATATCAAGATGACAACATGCAAAGAATCTCCTGCCTTTAATTTAGTGGCTGAACATCATTAATGATACTATACTCTGTCTAGCTCCAAAAGACCAGCACGGTTTTTATGCGTGTGTGCTGCTAACAGATTTTATAGATGGGTAGTTAAAAAGTGGAGAGCAGGGGTGAATGTCAAGCTCAAAGGCTACGCTAACGCTAGCCTGCGCTAACAAGCCTGCAAAGGCTGTAATGAGCAGCTGAGGAGGCCTGTAAAAGGCAGAGAACAGAAAAGGTGACTAAAAGGGCCTCAGGACAGACTGAACTACACCAGCACACACTTTTAACGCTGATACTCAAACACAAGGTTTTGGTACAAAGGGATATTTTTGGTGGTGCAAAGCCTTATAGTGCTTCAAATATCCCATCTAAAGGCAAAATGTAATATTTTGCATTAATGCGTGCTGCTGCCCTTTTGTAAAGTAACAGAAAAAAGTTAATTGCATGTATAGAGCCACCTTTTTCCTGCTGCATTAACCAGGTTCTAAAAGTTAATGCAGGTTCAAGCACTAAAAGGCAGCAGGGTTTTTATGTCTCTGCATTTAGATGACAGTATGGCCCTTTTTGTTTCTTAGCGGCAGTACACAGTTTGATTCAGAACTGAAGCTTTGATAACCAAGAATTATAATAAGTGTTCATCAACTCTCATTAAACCTAGCTTAGCAGAAGCAGTGGGTAAGCTAATATTTTGTAACAAACATGAAGGCAGTAACTGAATAAATGAAAATGAAGTGACTTGAATTGAAAATGGAAAAAAACAAACATATTTCTGATTATTGCATTTAATGGACTTCATAAATTGCAGCAAAAACAACACATTCAAACTAAATAATAAAAGCAATCAACTTAATTCAACCACTTGAGTCAAGTGGTTGAAATCAGTGTAAAACTTGCTATGTAAAAATCAAGCATGTGTATATTAAAAATATACATTGTGGACAACTAATAATAAATTAGCTCACATGAATCTTACAAATGTGCAAAAAACAATCATGGTATAAAATAATTCAGACAAGATTACAATGTTTCTAAAATAAAACAGAGTGCACCAGTGTCTATCCTGTGCACATGCAGTGCCATCACATGTCCATGACATGAGCACGTGGACTTTACGTTTATCATTTTAACCCCAAAATGAAACTAAAGCTGCATTAAGCAATTAAGACAACACTACATTACTTCCTACAGCTATCTTTTAAGCAAACAACTGACTACTTACACATTCAGCAGAAACAGAGGAATCTGGACTTGCAGTCATCTTTTTGGTCACATGTTGAATGTAAATTCATTTCAGCCCTGGTTTGGTCCTCAGAAAAATATCTGGATGTCTTTGGATTGCTATGTGTTCGACGTTCTTCCGCCTCTCGGTTATTTAGCGCTAAATAGGAAGTGTACAGCCGGCTTGAGTGAGCTGGTTATAGACTTCCTTTTGTGAGAGAAGGTGTGTTGATTTGGTTTCATTTGGGCCGGTGAACCAAAACTACGGCCTCAATGCGGCTGTTGACTGCTGTGTTGATTCACATTACAGGCAGTCATTTGATTCAGTATGACTATCACAGGATATTGCTTAATGCAGCTTTCAAGTTGTACTGAGAGAATTGAGCTTGAAGATAGAGACAGATAGGAGCAGACACACACAAACATCCAAGGTGCATCAAAACACAAGATGTTTTTATGCAGAGAATACTACATAATTCACACAGTACCTCCAACATGTCCACTGGTGGATCATGCTGTTTTTCATCTCTTCAAACAACTCCTCACTGACCTGCACTTCCTCTTCTCTCAGTATCTAATGTCGCCTTGATCTTGAAGGACAGACAGTGTGGAAAGTACCTGACTTTACTGTGCAGCTGACAGACTCTAACCCGTGTAACTCTACCGAAGGACTGTTTTTAGGTGGATGAAACTCTGATGAAACCCAGGGGAAGCAGAGAACAGGATGTGGCAAACAATAAAACAATAGTGCACCAAAAATAACAAAATAAGCTATTACATCCAACTAATATAGCAAATAAATACATGCCAGTTGAGTTGTGTCTTGTGTTTCTAGATGTAGAACTGAAGTAGCTGTGTAAACTGAATTGTTATTTACACTGTAGCAAACATAACCACATGAGCTGTGTGCAGATGGGCCTAAATGTGTTGTAGCTGTTCCCATCATCAGTGTGACAGATGGAGATACCACATACAGTATGTGCAGAAATGTGTGCACAGTTGGCACTTTTTATTTTAGTTATTATTAATCGCTCCAGTGCATGTAACGATTGGAGAACTGCCCAAACTGTCACATCAGTGTCAGTCGGAAAAATAACATCACAGATTCTGGAGGAAGAGTAATGCTAACTTCTTTAACATCTACATTTTCTTTGCTTGCTTCATTTTTGATAGAAACGCTTGCTATTACTAGGAATAGCTGTGGTGGCCACACTGGCCACAAGAGCTATTTCTAGCTGCCAGATTAACTGAACAACCAAACCTAACAATTAGGGAAAAAATCCCAGATGTGTTGAAGAATTTACTGATAGATTATTCGTAATAATGGTTATCTTCACTATTTCCTTGAGTGATGTGATGTAATTATTTTCATAATATAAGACAAAACTAAGGCAGATGTATACTATACACTCAATTCAGTTGCCAGTTTATTACATATACTACACCAAGCTAAATCTAATGTAGTCTAAGACAGCAGCCCGGTAATAAACATGAATAAACTGTTATGCTTGGACACTTGGACTGATTCTAAGCAATTCTTGATTTCAGTTCTTTTAAGGAAAGGTGGTTAAGGTTACTACAAAAGTAAAATCCTACTTTTACAGTAATCTATGAGTGATAATCTAATGATCTAATGACCTAATATAATGATCCTGCATTATAGTATACAGTACAGTCACAAGAGACATTTATCTGCATTGAGCACTTTTACTTCTAATTCCACACTACATTTCCCTGCAGGACTTTTACTCTGTGGTATTAGTACCTTGACTTAAATAAAGGATCTGAGTACTTCCTCCACCACTACCCATCTCTTTCTACTAAGGTAACAAACTCTTAATAATTACATGAATTAATACAGTTGGTTACACAGCCTGACTGCTCGTCCCCTTTAAGATATGATGACGTTGACTGGTGGGTTTGTTGTGTGAAGTGCTGGTCTGTGAGAGAAGCAGCAGCATGTTGCTGTGGTCACAGCAAAGTGTTGCCTTCAGGGGCAGTAAAGCTACTTTAGTCAGCAAACTTTCTGATCCCTTTAGAGTCTGATTTTTGGAGACAGTTGTTAGTTGGAACTCAACCCTTATTACACTGAAAGTGTGTTAGGACTACAACTGGTGATTATTTTCATTATGAGTTAATCTGTCAATTATTGTCTCAGTTAATTCTTTTGTTTATAAAATGTCAGAAAATACTTAGCAGTTCACCAGCTGAGATTACGATCATGTAAGACAAAGAAATGCATCAAATTCTCACTTCTTTAAAAAGCCTGAACCATCAAGTATTAAAATGACAGTTTAATTGTTTAAATAGTTGATCAAGTAATCCATTAATCTAGTAGTTGTTCTACTTTCTATCATTTCGTTCACTCCATTTGAATCAATGTGTGGAAAAAAAACACTTCTTTGTATAACACAACACCATGCAAAAGTGTACAAATTGTGTTACTGCGCAAACATTTATGGACCTGACTCAACTTTTACAATAACTGTGAATACACAGATTAAGGTCATTTGAATGTGACACTGTTTTGCAGTAATATCCCTAGTTTACCAGATATAAAGTCAGTTTCATCTGTGTGGTTCTCAACACAACAGAAACATTTAAATTAATTAATAGGGGACCTTTACAGAAGCACTGTTGCTCTCATAGTTAGCTGCAGCATAAAAGCAGTTTCATTTCTGGCCCAAGAAAGTAATTTTTTTTATCCACAAGCCGCAAGTCATGACACTTTTAGTCAAACACTGCAACCATAATTTTTCCACAATCTCTCTGTGACCTTTGTGGTTTGGGCATCAGAAACACCTAAAGAAACCAGAGTGAGCTGCAGATGTGACAAAAGCAAATGGAAAGCTCTGGTTATCAAGTCATGCTCAGACTAAGTGAAGACCCAGGCAATTTCAATAATTATAGTTTAGCTTTACTCTGGATTATATCCAGCTATCAGTGTGCATGCAAAGTTTCAATTATTTATATCAGTTGACATCACAACTGACTGTGGCTGTGAGGGGATTTTCATGTAAAAGCACTGCTTAAATGTTGGGAAATGATCCAGTATATCTGTGTAGTCCTACTGCAAACTTCTTCTGGAGTAACACACACTCATGCATAAAAACCCAGCAGCTGCTCCACACATGGTACCAGTGGAGAGAGAGAACTGAGAGAGAAATGAGGGAGGAAATAGGAGGAGGCCGACACCTACCTTAACTTAAAAAAAAAAAAAAACAGCAGCCAGAAGAACTAAGAAGCAAAGTGTGTGAAAGGAAAAAGAAAAAAAAGGTGGAGGCTTGAAGGACCAAGAAGCTAATCTAATCATCCATGAAACCATCATCATTATTGTATTAATATGTGTGTACAGGCAAGAGTGTTTGTGTGAGTGACTACTTGTGATAGAGCAGAAGGAGAGAGCAAGAAGAAAGTGAGGCTGCCTCCCTCCTTCTCTGCTCTCTATAGTTAGTGTCACTGACAGCTCCACCCTGAAGCTCCACACAATGGCTCTATTCCTGGATACACTCCACTGCATGTGTGTGTGTGTGACAGGACCCACATTAATCCTGCCCGCCTTGTCAGAGCTCAGACATCAAAGCATGATCAGACCTGCTCTCCTGCACACATGAATGCCCACATGCATGGATAGCACGCACTCTCTCACAGCAGTTCACTCAGTATTCCTTCTGTCTGGGTTGATTGATCAGCTACACTGACCTGCTGATTCTGCTTCAGAGTTATATGCACACGCACACACACACAGTGAGCAGTAAGAGATGAATGGTGAGAGAAATATAGAGGAGAGTTACTGCCAAAGATCTGAAGTCAGTGATAGTGAAGAAATACACCATACAGTGTCATTACAGTAGTAATGCAGCTCTGTGACACCACTCAGAGATTATTACTGCTGGACTAAAGGTGACTGGAAGGTTGCCAGTTCAAACCCTCAGTCAAACCCACAGGGGAGGTAAGTAGCACTGTCACCTTTGGTGAAAGCAGCCAATAAAGTTACAATACTGCAGCTGAACAGGGAACAATGTGGTTTGACATGTTCTTAGAATACTTGTAGATTTTCAGAGGCTTTAAAATATGAGTTACTGAACTTAGGTCCAATAATTATTTCATTGCCATCTTTTGAAATACCTAATTAACTGAGTTAACTGACCAAGTTTAGTCAAGATATTAAATTTATTAAACTGTGTAGCATCTCAGACAATCGTTACAGACTTGCTTTCCTTTCACATTTTCTCAATTGAAACAGTCAGTTCTTTACTGGACATGAAGAACTGTCAGCTGAAAGTCTTGAAACTAGTTTATACCAAAGACAACATGTGAGGCTGCTTTACGTTCCTTTGTTTTAAAATAAATGTACATGGGACTGAACTCATTACTAACCTTTCTCATGGTCTTCACTGCTTTTATTCTTATAAAACGGAACCAGGATTTAACACATTTTAAATAACACACAGCGAGTTTTCATTATGAATGGGTTCTTTAAGCTACAAAAGATTCTCAAGAGAGTTATAACTCCTAAATAATGCACAGTAGAAAGTCTGCTAGCATTTTAGCTTTGTTTCTTTAAAAACTTGTTTTAATGACTGTAGATGAATTCAACTCATCATTTTAAGTCTAGAGGCCTCAAATCAGACAACTATGGTCTAAAATGATCTTAAAAAATAAAAACTAGAGGTTCAATTAACTTGAAATTAACACAACGTCTATGTTTACATTCAGTTAACAAGAATAGATTAGTTGATTCCACTAAATTCCTGTTTAATGTTTTACAGTGTAGAATAGTCTAGCATTAATGTCTATGGGTGTATACATATCACTGGCCACCTACTGTATTAGGGCCACTTTTCAGTTTTTATACTTAGCTTATATATACTCTTGTTGCTCATATACAATCTGTCCTGTGGTCAGTGCAAGTCATTGTTTCTATCTTTTTTTTACTCTAGAGGTCTTTGTACCAAGACCAGCAGGTATCTGTTGTTACAACACGACCCAGGCTGTCCAGCGGTACTTTCACTGAAGATAGATAGATCATAGCACTACTGTGATTCATTTCTGTTGGATCAAATTTAGAGTTGCAGTTGAGAATTCATAGAACAGGTTAGGTAACATCAGTGTCACTGACTCATGATTATAAGACTGTTATCTACTCTCTAAAATTTTAATTATGTGGAAGTTTAAATTTCACTCTAGCCTGGTGATACAGATGAAGAGACTTACTGGCTTTAAATAATCTCAAGTGGTTAAAAGAATTTGCGTTTATGTTTAGTGATGTCCAATAATCAACCAAAGCTCTCATGAAAGTAGGTAATAAAAACTTAAACTGGATCAACAAAGTTTGTTTCATTTTGTTCTTTGAATGACATTTGAGTATGTTCAAGTCCCCGGACTGGCTAGAGGTTGAGGTGGGAACGTGAGAGCGACCTCTTGTCCCAGTCACCACCACTGTGGGCCCTTGAACAAGGCCTTTAACCCCTGACTGCTCCCCGGGTGCTGCACCCCGGCAGCCAACTGCTCCTAATATGTATAGTTAAGGTTAACTATGAATAGGATGGGTCAATGCAGAGAAGGAGTTTCCCAAAGGGGATCAATAAAGGTTAGATTAGTATTATTATTATTGATTACATACATGAGGAATTTGTTCTGTGTAAATCACTTGTGTCATCTGTTCTCAGCTCCCACTTGCAAGACACATTGATCTCAGTGACTTTTTCAGCATAAATAAGTAAATAACCAACCAACTAACCTAATTAATAGACTATTTCACAATAAAACAAACAGATGTTCATATAATAATAATAATAATAATACTTTAATCCCGCTAATTTGAAGATATAAAAATAATAAAACTGAGCAGAAACATTATAAAGTGTGTGTTTGGGCAATAACTTTACATTTACAATGATTGTGGTTCTGCTCTAATTTATTAATGTCTTACTCCTCCTCCTCTCTACTTGTTCTTCAGTTAATCACTAACTCATGCCCACGTTTGAGCAATCCTGTCAGACCTGACACTTGTAAATTCATCACATGACTGATGCTAAAGATGATCTAACTTTTGTTTCACCATGACTTTAAGTGCTATGTGGAAAATGTGGAGGCTGGAGCCAAGCTGACTAATGAAAGTGATGAGGGCATGAATGTGGAGGAGAGTGTACGCATTTACTGCTACTGCAACCAGTCAATGCGCAGGGGAAATCCCCATTCTTAGACACACTGTTGGAAAAGAAAAAATGTCTCTATGAAAAACATAAAAGCAGAAGAAAAGCAACCCACACAAGCTACTGTGAGGAGGCAAGTGCTCCATCGCATTATCTGTCAAATACACTCAACTGTGACACTTAATTAATGCAGGAAGCGTGCTTCCAGTTTCTTGTGCGTGCTTCTGAGCAGGTGTGAATCCATAAAAGTGAAGTAAAGTGAATGGAAGCAGTGCACAGGCTCGGGGAGTAACAGGATACATGGACTGTTGTTACAGAATTAGGAACCAAAAAAAGTTACAGAACAAGAAGACATAATCAGATTACCAAAACATTTTGTAAGAATGGGGACACTGAGCAGAATTACAATTTTAAAACACATTTTAAAAGAGGCAAATAATGTTATACTACCACACCAGGGTTGCCAACGCTCATGCTTTTGACATGAGACACACACTTTTCAGTCTCTACCTGCCCAAACAAACAACCCTGGTCTATAAACATCACAGAGAGCTCAGAGGATACAGTTTAGGTGCCTTTAGTTGTCGGAGATACACACACAAAACTCTTCAATGTGAGATCATTTACTGTGCTGTATAATTTCACATCTATTACAGATTGAAATGTCTATAATGGAGATAGAGTTTGTAACACGTAAAGAAGACTCCCCAATAATAAAATGAATGCAGAAACTGAAGTTAAGTTTGATGCTTCCAGCTGTTTGTCAGAGTCTGTCCTCTGAGTTTATTAAATAGCTGCAGCATCAGACAGCAGCAGGATCCATATGAGCGACTCCAATAGAGAGAGTTGGGTGCTTTTATGCAGTAACTTTATTTCTTTTAATTCTAAACTATCCCTGACATGGAGACAGAATTGATCAGGATCTAACAGTGAACGACGCTGTGTACTCTTATCTCACACACAGTCACAGTTTATCAGCTATAGTCTAATCAGTACAAAGCGGCCATCCTCAGGTTGAGGCCTGAGCTCTACCACAGCAGCTCTATCTTTCTGTAAAAGTCTGATCCATTTACTTGAATTGAAAATATTGTTCTGTCAAGTGCTTAATGACAGACATATTTGTAGTAGTGACATTATTGTGCGCGTGTGTGCTTCCCACATAGAAGGTGACCTCTCTAATCATTAACCACCAAACTAGCAACAGGCAGCTGAGTAAAACTGAAAAAAATACATTTTGTGGCATCACAAGTTGCTGTAGCTAGATAAGCCATGATTACATAGATAAATAAACTATTGAAAAGTTTAGCAGATTATTAGTAGCTGAATAATACTAAATATTTACTTGAGGTATTATTGTTTTAGTTTTTATTGTAGTATTGTATTATGGGACTGTGGGTGAACTCTTCAAATACAGAACAGCATCCCTTTTGCTGACCTACTTAAAGCATTGCTTAAGTTTACCCAAATTACTATTAAAATAAATGACTAGGAGAAATGAATTCAAATAAGTATACTGCATACTTACCTAAATATAAAGCTACAAAGATACAAGGCTCAGAATCTCACTCTGGCAGGAGGCTGAATGAAAGTTGGCAACCCTTCCATGCACATGCGCACACATTCCAGGAGAAACTAAAAGTCATCTTACTGATATTTCTTTTTTCACGTTTTAATTTGAATACTGACGTAATCCGAAAGTAATGTGAGGTAATCAAGTGACATTACTTTATCATTGTGATACTTGCATTTTTAAAGTCACCCTCCCAGTCCTGATAGTGCATACATGTTTGAACATTTTTTGTTTAGGTAAATAAAAGAAATCAGTGACTTTGCTATAGTTTAGTTTAGATTAGAATAGAAATACTTTATTAATCCTGAGGGGAAATTTGGTATAAAGTGGGGGAGCATGGGATTCAATCTGTGGAAATCCCAGTTGAAAGGTAAGTGTTTAGCCTAGTGAGCTAACCAGACCCACGAAAGCATAAAATGATGAAGCCGATGACAGGCTTTAATTATAGTACTCACAGGAAGCAGCTGTTTGCGTTTCCTGCCAGGACGACCCACTCTGCGCTTGTTGCGGGGGCTCGCTGGCGTCCCCTCCTCTGGACTGTCCTGGTCTGCTCCTTCTTCACTCTGGGCAATTACAGAGAGCCCACATCAAACACTGAGTGATGACTGTATGAAGTTATAATTGATGTCAGCAGCGAGACCGCATGAAAGCAGCAACAATTCAAGGCATTATGGTTAAGACACAGTCTGAAGTAGTGAGTGGAAAGCTGGATAAAATGTATAAAGCATGGTTAATAGAAGCGTTAATAGATAGGTTATCTGCCATTCATGAGAGCCAATTTTCACACTTTTAATGACCTGTCTCTTGAGAAGAAAATGGGGAATTGAAGAACAAGCTGCTTAAAACAAACATTTCAAAACTCAGCCAAGTTTTGATTGAACAAAGCCGCTCTCAAGCTATAAATGGGCGAAATATGAAAGAGAAAACCAGTAAATTATATGTTTGCAGACATGAAATCCAGCTGTGTTTAGTAAAGCAGACAGGATGCATGTCGTCCTACGAGACCTGTTCACAATTGATCTAAGCGTGGATACAGAGCACAATGACTCTTGCAAGATAAAAACACTAACATCAGTTATTTTAACTATTTTTTAAACCTGTGGAAACCTTGAAAATACAATGTCCTCTGCACCGGCTTGTATTTAAGCCTTACAAGAAGCTCTAAATGAATGTATTCCAGTAGTTTTTTTTAGGCCTCCTCTGCTTTGCTGACAGCAGAGACAAAATGGTGTTGGTGGCACAGCTGAGTTGTAGGCTAGCAGAGGTGTAATTTTACAATGATATATAGAATAAAAATAGCCTGTTGCACCTGTGTGTCAACTAGACAGCGAGTGTGGTGGACGTTAGTACACACCAGACTGCCCTGTGAGATGATGAGCTGAAATTACATTTGCCTACATTGTTTTCTCTAATGTTTAATTTGTTATTTTATGCCAAACAATGCTTTTACAGTTCCCTTATGTCAAAGTTGTTGGCAGCTCACTGGTGAACAACTGCTTCTTGCCAAGTAATGTACTTAAGTCTGACATGAGTTATAAAACTGACAACTTTAGTTTTAACATCAATCAAGAAATCAACTCTTCATTTCCCTGACAACAGAGACAATCTGAGTTCGTCTAACAGCAGCTGATCAGACTGTGTTCTGAAGGGAAAGTTTTGATACAAAAAATCTAAAAAAAACAAAATGGATGGCAACATGTAAAACATTCAGCTTTGAAGCTTCAAATAAATGTAGCTGTGTGACAGAAATAACACAATGTACATTCTATCCATTTGCTTTTAAATGTTATAAAGTTTCATTGAAAGAAGAGAACCACAAATCCATCTTTTTCTCTGCTGAAGCTATTTCTTATATTTCAGGAATGAGTCCTAGCATAGAAATGAATAAGACACCATTAGGGGTGGTGAGGCACTAAAACTTGATGAGGCTGTCTGCCATAAATCAGTGTAACTATGAAGAGACTGTACATCATGTGGATCGGTCATTTCTGGGCTACAGTTGATCCTCTTTACACAGTCAGTAAGAAGTACAAACTAATTGTTTCTGTAAATTTACCATACAAGCCACCGCCATTTTGACAAGGTTTTCAAGTTGGTAAGAAGAAGTTGAGAATTTTTCACCAGGTTCGATAACATCAGTGTTTGCTGACATTGTTACAAAGCTGTTATTTACTCTCTAATATAGAATTTTCATTTTCATCTCATTCTGACCTGGTGATGGGGACAAAGAGCCTCACTGTTTTTAAAAATTCTCCCTATTGTTTCTTAACCACAGAGCACAAAGTTTTTCAGTTCAGCAATAAGAGCTGTTACTGATGGATTTGGGTGTTTTATGAGGTGGAAATGTCAAGGGCAGCCAAAGGCTAAAGGGGTTAAGACTTGCAAAACAAAGAATTTGTCACACCTCTGCCTCCATTACAAGGTAGCATATATCCACTCACTTACAATCAGATTAGACCCCAGTACTGTAAAACTGGTGTCTCCAACACAGTAGTAATATACCAGTAGACGCAGCGCCCTCCCCAATAACCTGAGGGTCCAACCAAACTCGAGTCAGGTCCACACTCTATTTTTACATCAGCAAGTTTGACTTGCTAAGAAGCCGGGTAAAGTTTTTATTGGGCCCAAAAGGACACGTGAAAGAGCCAAATAAATAGGCAGCACCTGCTGCATCTTTAGTGGAGCAGTCACAACTTCAGTGCAGATTCATCATGTATAAGATTATGCCTGTTACTTTAAGAGTATTTAAATGTAGCCAGGAGGCCAGAGTTTTCTTGCTGCAGTGATTTTCATTACGGGCTTTTAAATTCAAGTTTGAGCACTCTTTATGCGAATCGCTGCCTCAGGCAGAAATTAAATAAAAGTTATAGATATCAGAGAGAAACATCAGGCTCTAGTAATGCTGAAGTAAAGCAGGCAGCTTTAAATGTAGCAGTTAGGCACAAATTTGTTTTTAATCAGAGGTTTGCCCAACTTGTTCAAAGCTTGTTTAAGATAACATAGGCAAGAGACCTATTGCAGGATTACAATTGGGCTCTCTATGTAGTCAGGTGTAGTTGCTGTTGGGTGTGTTGGATTTCCTTTCTTACCCCCTAAACAAATAGACCCATCCTTGGCTCACATCAGACTGGGGCTGTATAATTATGCTAATAACATTTTAAATATTTTTCAATATTGTGCATTGTGACAATATTACAAATGCATGTAATATCACATGTACAATAATCAATAACAATTCACATGTAAAGTAAAGACTTTAACAACAAAGTTTGTTAATTTAATAACATTCTGCCCAGAACTGCAAAATGACAACATTCTTACATTACCACCCAGCCCCAATTCAGACTAAGGGCGAATCATATGAGATGAAATCCTCTCTCCTCGTGTTAGATGTAATGAAATGATCATCCAGACTCACTTCACACATCTTTCATTGTGTGATTGTTGGACTGGAGAAACTGTCAAGCAAGTTCCTTCACACAGTTTTGTCCGAGTAAGTTTAATAATAATGTTCTCTGTTTCTTGAAGGTCTCTGCTGCTACAGTCAGTATGACCTGACGCCTGCTGTCAGGCTTGTTTTTCCATCAGTCTTTTCGACTGGACCCTGCGTTACGGTGACAGTGGAGTGGTTGCTAAGGTGCAGAAACTGCTTAGCAACTGTCTCCGACGGTGCCGCCGTGCTGACTAAACATTCTGATGTCACTTCCCTGACGATCAGCATAGCAACCAGCTAGAACGGGTAATGGCTTTGCGCCTGTCTGCCTGGTGTGCGGTCCATATGCTGGTGTCACGACGCGCACTCACACACACACACACACTTTAACAACACAGTGAACTCAAGTGTGTGTGGACAGAAAAGGAAGTACAATGAAGCCAAATATAAACCAACAGATCTAGAAAAGCTCTCAACCAAATCCCTTCAAGAACGTGTCAACACACACAAACACACAGTAGCCAGTCCGTCCATATATCTTTGGTCTATTTCTGTCTCCCGGCAGGTTATTTTAGGCCGCTGCAGTTGCTAAGCAACCAGACTGCAAACCAGGCAGGCAGAGGAGGATCCCATCGGCAGCAGACAGCTTGTCCTCTTTCTTTCTTCCCCATCCTCACGTCCTACTCTCTATCTCTCTCCCCTTTTCTCTCCTGTGCTGGTTTCCTGTATCTCTGTCCTTGTCCGCCGTCTTTCTGTGTTTCACTTTGAATCTGAGACCCAGTCACTGGCTGATGAAGCTGTGAGCAGGATGTGAACAGGACATCTACTAGACTATATTTACCCACATTTAGTCTGTTTACTGACTTAGATTTTAACATGTAAGATGACCTTTTTATGCCATCAAATCATAGACACATTTAACTTTTAAATTCAGACTACAACCTTAGCTACTGTTACACTACGGTTAGTGGCTGTGTTGGACCACTACCAGTAAATACATCTACACCTTTTTGAGTTGTTGAGATGGAATAAAAAACAGGATCAAAAGCATTACTTTTACAGAACCCCCAGCACATCTTTTGAGCATCTTTGTCATTTGTAGCATGTGCCATACACGCTTACACTTGGGAGCAGAAGCATTAAGGCCTCATACAATTAAGTAAAAGCGGTCATTGTATGGTCTACCAACATTGTAAACTCCAATATCTAACATCAGATTAAAGACATTTGTTTTGTACCTTTCCAAAACAAACAATTTGATCATGCTGATTTTTACACAATGGCGAAGGATGCAGGAACATCAGGCAGGATATGAACCCTGTGTCTCTTCACACAAATGTATTTTGAGTGTAAAACACAATATGTACCTTTAAAGGGAGACTGTTTTGAACTGTCTGACATTGCTGCTTTTACAGTTCATTTTACTGAATATACTAGAGATCAGGAAGGCAGCTCAAAGGAGGTTTCAGCGCACATTCAGAACAGGTGTAACACTTTATCTTGGTTATCTTGGTCGGACTTGGTCAGACACAACATAAGAGAGGCTTCTTTTCAAGCATATTGCAGCCTCAAGGCTTTGGGAATGGGGTAAAATAATACTGTGCACATGTTACATATGGGCAGTCTTATGGGAATCTTTAAACTGTCTTCGAAGTTTGTAATATATAAATTCAATAAATGTTGATAGGCAAGGTAGTTAAGAAGAAACATGCCCTAAATTGTCAGAGCTCTTTCTCAGCTGTAATTTGTGAATTGGGGTGGAGGAGTACTTTTCCAGTTAGTCGGTTTTCAAGCTGTAAAAAATGCTAGTAATCTGTGGGCTCAAAGTTTTAAGTTTGTGAAGTGTTGAAAGCCTGAATTGTATATTACTTACTACAGCAGTAAAGCAGAAAATTGTGCATGACACAAGCACATGAACATTTAGGTTACGAGCCTGAGCTTCAGATCTGCTTTACAGCTGACTTTGAATAAACTTATGACAAATATGAATTCTGCATGTGGTTTTTTAATTGTTCATTTTTCTCTCCATCACTAAATCTCTTTTGAGGACTTTTCAGGTTTACAAAAGGTGGTATATAACCATGGGTTTTGAAATGATTTCTCATTTCACAAGCTCAAAGGCTTACTTACCCTTATCTGAGTCCACAACAATGTCTTTCTATCGTCAGCTTTGGAATAGTAGCTCCTGTCATGTGCAACAGATTAGAACTGCCATCAGTCAAACTCCCGCACTTCTATTCTGTATCTATCTGTTTGCCATGTCTTCCTCTGTCTTCAAACTCTGTGGCTTCCTCTGATTTCTCTCTGGGCTTTTCTTGCCTCTTTGTGAGAGAGTTAAATCTCAGGAAGTTAGAAAGAACAACTCTATAAGGGAAACTTTGTTTTGGCTCGTTGCCAGCGTGTGAATGTGGACGTAAGCTAGTGAGACGGGTCTTTATATAGCAGCACTATAGAATGAACTTCAAACTTCTCACAGATTTACGACGGCCGCCCTGGGCTCTGGGGGCACAAATGAAAGGAGCCATTTTTCACCTGTCTGACTGTACGTTCATGTGTGTGTGTGTTTGTGTGTGTGTGATCATTTGTGTAAAAAAAAAAGGGGGGGGAAAAAAAGACAGTTTGAGACTCGAAACCCTGTATTCGTATTCACCTGCATGTGGTCGACTGAGTGTGTGGAATGCAGAGAGGCCTGCAGTGAATGTAAATAAATAACTGTAAGTTTAATTATTACAAGCACATACAGTGTGACTTGCCAGGTTCTATCTCTGTGTGTGTGTGTTGGCTAAAAAAAGCTCTCAACTGCAAGCTAAGAAGCCAAAGTAGTAGTGGTAGTGGTAATGATGTAGCTGTAGTAAAAGTGGTGGTGGCTGTAATAATATCTGTGGCAGCAAAAATAATATTAGTAGTTCTATTTCAATATGCATAATAATAGAAGCAGTGATAAAAGTCACAGCAACAAGGGAATAGGCAGCAGAAGCAGCTAAATAGTTTAAATGGTAGGTAGGAAACTACGTGTATTTAGGCGAGTATGACTTAAATATGCTTTACTAAAGTGTTTTGTATTTTATAAATTTAATTTTTCTGTTGTGTACAGATGGAATTATTGTAGATTTCATGCATAAAAAGAATTGTGTAACTATAGGTAATGCATGAACAAGAATTAGTTAGTGTAAAATTGATGTACTACCATAATTTAAATCATTCCACAATACATTAACTAGTTTATGATATGTGCATTTATTGTATCCTGCTTAAATGTTGATGCACCAGCATTTGTAACGCTCTGTAAGAGACTAGTCATCAAGATAAGTACTTTTGATACCTGCTGTAGAAGTTGATATGTTTTAGGGAGTTTGAAGAGTGCCACTAGAAGGATAATATACGCAGACCGTGTTTAGTCAGACTAAAGAAATAATTACTTAAAAATCTGATACATTTTAAAACTGGGGTGTAAATAACTGATTACATTTGCATTAAAATATTAAACCTTAAAAAAAAAAAAAGATGTTCCAATTAACAATCCTATTTCCTTTCTCTGAATTATTCAAAAGATTAATTAATTATTGAAATCTGAAATTGAATCATAAAAAATAGATTTCAGCTTTAAAATCTTCCTTTTTGTTTTGGAGAGGTGGTCTTTGTTGTCCTGAGAGGGACATTTATTGTCATAGCCTAGAAAGCCTAGAAACATACAGGTGCATTCAATCCATGCAGCTGATATATGGTAATAAATACACTGTGCACTATATGCTAACCACTCCATTACTGTTTGATTTAATAACAGTTACTTTATTCTACATTATAGATATGCTTTGTGCTACGTTTCTTTAACTGCCTTTTTGTGTTTTTCTTAGTTTTTTGTGAAACACAGTGTGACATCTTCTGCTTTTATACGTATGTATTGATTTCATGTATGAAGATTGCATTTTTTGACACTCTCCATACACATACCTAAAATCCTCTAATATAAGAATTCTATTGCTGGACTTTTATGTTTAACTAGGTATTTTTTCCATTGTGGTAGTGCAGGTAATACATATTATTGTCATCATAATATCAGCAGATACTTGTGGTGTTGTCTACAGGCATAGTGACACTCATTCTTCATATTAGATTCTATTAACCATAGTATCTCACCACATCGTTGGAGTTGTCGTTCTCTGGCGTCTGGGGCGGTTCGGTGGCAGCAGGACTGTTGGACGGCATGGCAGGCAGCGGTTGTTTGAAACCAAGTTTAGAAAGTATAAAACGGAGCAAATCAAAACATGGGAAAGGCCCTCAGAAGCACCAGGTGCAGCTTCATTCAATCTGTCGGCGGTCAGACGATCACTCGCTCACTCAGTCCTCCCCCTCTCCTGGGACGAGAAAGACAAAACACACAAACACACACACAAGCACACACACCTTAGCATGAGCAGACAGTACAGTAAGAGTGACATTTGTCAGGTTTGGAAAGAAATCATTCTCGGTATGTGACTGACATATAGTGATGTAATCCTTTTTTCCCTAACTTCTTACTTCCCACACACATGCACAGCCCTGAGGTCAAGGCTGTACAACAGGTGTGTGTGTCTCTATGAACTGTACTTGATGGATGGGACTCCTGCACGTGCAGAGCAGAAAATATTCAATTTCTGAGCTGTAGCAGGTTAACACACTCACATTCATGCACACACACACACACACACACACACACACACACACACACACATGCAGGTGTCCTCAAAGGAATCTGTTAGAATCAGGGTAGCTTTCAACATGGCTGTCACACAATGATTGATGTGACCGGATAAAACTGTCCTATTTCATTAGACAAAATGGCTGCGTTCAGACAGCAGGTAGACGTGGCCAAACACTGAATTTTTCCCACAAACATGATCTGAGTCACTTTTATTTATGGCCCTAAATCTGTTAATGACACTATGTATGTGACACTAACATGTAGCTGTTTTGATTTATGAATGAAGAAAATGTAAAATAACATTAACAAACGTGAGGTTAAATTTGCTTTATTTTGTCTGACAGTCCAAACCCCAAAGGTATTCAGTTCACAGTGATACAGAACAGACTTCCTCACATTTGAGAAGCTGTAACAAGCAAATGATTTGAGCTTTTCATGCGATAAACAATTAACCTGATTCTAGCACACTGTGTCTCCATCCTGAGTTGATATGGTCGAGTGGAGGGCGGCTGTAATGGAGGTGTTCTGTGGAGAGTCAGCCATGTGTGACCTTGTAAGTACTTGAGCTCATATTGGCTCTCGTTTCATCATCCTCTCATCTCATCATCCTTATTAACATTTTTTGTTAAATGGAAGTTTATTAATGATAAAACTCGAGAGCGGGCACAAAGGAAAAAGGAAAACAGGGACATTTCATAGCCAGAGAACACGTTTTGACAGTAAAACCCTGGTTTCATAAACATTTTGGTTTGAAATCAGTTCTCAAAGTTTTTTCCAGCTGTTTCGACAGATTGGAGGCACTTAAGACCATTAAAGGGGCGTCTACCAACCGTTACTGGAAAACACAGTTTAAACAGAACAACTGGCCCTGAACTGTCTATCAGGCATATTTGTTCACCGTTTAGGTCTTTCACACAAATGAAGAAGCCCTAAGTTGTTTCGCTACTCAGACAAATCCTTTGCACGTAGGGGATACAGACTGCCAGAAAGGGGAGCAGATTTTAAGATAGCAAAGGAAGCACTATGGCTCAGTCAGATCTATATACACCACTTCTCTAGAGACATTAAAACATTGATTGCAATCGGCCGTTTTCCACTGCAGAAACTTGCAGGCCATTTGAGGTCAGCGTGAGCCTGTGAGCCTGTTCCTACCGTAGGAACCTCTTTCAGGGTTGCTTTTAGGGGAGAAAAACTACCTAATGTAGTTATTTCTGAGTGGCCCTGAAAAAACTGCTGCATGGGTTTCGACACAGTTGGTTAAACACAGAGGGGACAACAAGCACCATTTCTCTGCCCTTTCAATGTCCTTATTGAGTATCAGTCTTCTACACTCAAACATGGCTATCAACAACAGCCATATAATCCTCCATTGTTCTATTTCCTATGTGCTCATAGAACTGGTGTTGCGGGCAGTAACTAAGCTGAAGCTGTCGGATTCTACATCGCAATGGAAACAGAAAGGCTGAAAGAGCTGATAACGTTCCTGTAAGCATTCACCACCTCAAGCCTGCCCCGATTTCCTGCAGTGGAAAGGCAACTAATCATACTTCTGTTGGTGCTACAGTTTACACTGAAACTCATGGACTGTACTTAAATACAGTGCTGTGCTAACTTACAGTATATTGCACGTTCTGAAAAAGCCCCTTACAATTTCTGTCTCTCATTCACCCATTCACATGCCAATGGTTGTGAAGCTAGTTCATGGTATTGCCCAAGGATACATCAGCAAGTGAACAGGAGGATTTGAGGATTGGACCACCACCCTTGCAATTGTGACAGCCCACTCTACCACCTGACCCACAGCCACCCTCACACTCCGTGTTTCACCTTCCCTTAACCTGAAACCTACCTTAGCCCAAATCTAAACCAGCCATGAAAACTACTGAACCCCAAAGGGATTTCCAGTTCGGTCACAGAATCTGACAGACACAGAATATGGCGTAACACCTGCTTGCTCATCTGTCACAGCGCTATCTCACATTTTGATCTGATGGTTGACAACCTCTCAGACTGATTTGTGAAAACTTTCAAGGTGGCGCACTTTAACTACAGTAATTTTTTTAAAAAGCAAACAAGGACATCTACGTTCAAACGCTAAGTCATTTTTCTAAGTCTGGAGTGTATTGGCTGTAACACCTGATAATGCACCATTAAGGAGAAGTATTGTAGCTGTGCAGGGCTGGATTAAGCTGCTTGGGGGCCTTGGGGCAAATAGTAGCTGTGGGACGCTATTGAGACCGGTTTCTCCCAGTTTCTTTGCATTGTGTAAGTATCCTGTTACCTCTAAGTTCCCATTAGGTATAGAATACACGCTGGACTACACACAGTGGCTACAAAAAGACCAAAAAACATACCAGCACCCCTATGGTGAGATACTTTACTGCTATAGGTTTCCTGTGTGTCACTTCCACTAGATTGTGAAGTTCAGATTAAGCACCATGAAAGCATAACATGAGCTGAAACTGATTTTGACAAGATTTCACAACCTGCAGGAAGGTTCTGAACTTCAGATTTCTGCTTGTATTACAGCTGCATATGTATAGAATTAATCAACCAAAAGCTAATTGCCACACAGTGACTCTTAGCCTACTACATCTCACACACACACACATCGAACCAGTGATCTTTCTTTGTTTGAGGCCTGTTCTAAGACTTTAGTGGCCACTTGAGGTGTGATTTTGAGCTCCATAAATGAGATCAACTGGACTTATTTACTTGTGCAGGAGTGAGCTGGGTGTGAAGTTTGTGTTTCTTTATTTTCGCGAGTCAGTTTGTGAGTGTGATTTGTTCAGACTGGTGTCAGATACTGATCACAAACTAAATACAAAAGGGGCCTAAAAGGTGATGTGTGTGTGTGTGTGTGTGTGCCTGAAAGAAAACTGGATCTCAGCAGTGATCTGGATTCGAGCACAGTGTGACTGCAGCCAATGTGTCTGGCTTCACTCACAATGCATTGTACAGTATGTCACTCCTCATGCTGTGGCCTTACATCACCTACTGTAAAGACAACAGGCAGCAGGCCAGGGTTACCAGCGGAAAGACAGGGATGGAAACTTTGCAGAAATGGGTGTACAGTATCCACCCCACCACTCCCGGGGGCTCCCTGCACGAGCTCCAGGCTGCAGGCCAACTCACTCCTCCAAGTTCAGAGTATTTAGGTCACAGACACACACACATACACACACACATACACATACACACATACACACACACACCTCACGCCCCTATAGCAAGTCAATATACACTGATTTAAATTGTTCCAGTCTTCATGCCAGCAGTGGTTTAAATTAGACCATAGTCAAAGGCCCAAGCAGAAGCCTGCACTGGTGGTGGGAGGAGGAATGGTTGCGCAGAGAAAAAGCTCCAGAGGTAAGTCAAGGTAATGAGAGTTAGGCAGTGACAAGACAGCGAACGAGGTGATTTGTCTTCACAATAAAAGCATGAAATATAAAATCCTTCAAGTAAGTCTTCATCTGTTTCCACCTCACCTGTCATGTTGAACTACTGCAAATATCAATGTCGTTTTATGATCAATAACCTTCCATAAATAAAGGGAGACAAAGTCTGGCATTACATGACTAGTATTTTCTGAAGTAAAGCATTCATATTTTCACTAAAACATTAGGACAGATATTGTTTTCTGTCAAAGAACAAAATAACACATTTATAAAACTAGGTAACACTATGCTCTCATTTGTTTTTTGGCCTAAATCTTTTTGTCAAACAGTCAGAACATACCAACACCTCAGTGTTGCACCTCTCACCAAGTAACACCTAGACTTAAATAAACACTAGTGATCACAACATCTATGAAACAGATACTCAATAGATTGATTATTTGATCACCAGAAACTAAACAGGCAACTATGTGGTGGTGGTTAATTATCTGAGTCATTTTAAAGCCATTATGCAATAAATGTGCTGATTACAGCTGTAAAAGGCCGTCTGTCTTTTGTGACAGTGAATATAACACCTTATAGGGTTGTGGACTTGTGGGTAAGACTGTGGACAGATGTGATGGTTCTGATGCTTTACAGACACAATATTATTTGCTTAATCAAGGGGAAAAAAAATCTATAATGAAGTTAATAGTTGGTTGCAGGCCCACAACATAATCAGGCCAAAAGAAAATAAAGCTACTAAATAAATGGTTAAAATAAACTGATTTATTAAAAATAATTAAAACATATATAAAATCAAATTAATAATTAATTAGAAAACTTCACAGCATATTAATTCAAGTTAAGCTAATATTTAATGATCTTTATTTATATGTAATATCTAATGATCACTTTTAAGAATTCCCTTTGGAATTCAGTGCTATCTAATCTCTTCACAACATGTATGTGATCACATCGTTTACAATCGCAAGAAAACATTGTGAGCAAACATATCAGTTCACCTCGGTCTGTAATGTTGGTCAGTACTTTTGTTTTAAAGTCTGCCCCGGCTGTGTCGCAGTTATTTCTGCTGCCTTCACGGACTCCAGCTTTATGACAATTAATATTGGGAGCGACCTCACGCGGCCTTTACCGGACGGCCTCTCATAACCGGCGTATAATCCCGTCGGGGGTGTGAGCGAGGCGGGAAGACGGTGAGAGACACGTGTCTGAGTGTGTAGCGCCGATAAGCTTTACTGGGTCAGGTAAAAAACACACACGGGGGCGCGATTCAAACCGAATGCACTCGTTAACCCCAGCAGGCGCGCGCCCGCTCTCGCTCGCGCTCCGCGGAGGCGACGGTTC